>JADBJO010002922.1:155000-160000 GCA_016801955.1 Conus betulinus | reverse complement strand
TTTCTTCAAAACGAATTCAGCGAAATACAACCGTGAAAATATTGCGGGAGAACGTTTCTACAGATTCAGAGAGAAGGCATCTCCAAAACACAAACGATGCTCTCATCAGGAAGTGAATTAGCGACTGCTGATTTCCAAATGGCAATAACAGCACGCTGTACGATTGTGGATGCAATTCATCCACTGGAGTCCAATCCGACGCCAATATGCTGTATGGAGTACGATCTGACCCCTCTCCGTGTACATTGCATATGCGCTGATGACCGAAAAGCAGTCATAAGCTTTGTTTGCAGCCACTCTCTGTGCCGGTCATTAAAGCCGAGAATTCCGGCAAAACCAAACATCAACATGGCATAAAGGAACACGCTTGGTAACGCAAATTACATGGGAATTGTCGGGGCTTTGATACGCGTGTCTGATGACGTTCATACGTTGTGCTCCACATGGATTTGGCGGCAGTTCCACAAGACTCCGCCGGGTATACGGGGAGCTGCTTATTCATAAAACCGCTTGGAGGGAGCACAAACAGCTATTTGTTTTCGCAGGCATTTAATCGTGGTCCATCGAGATTGTATCCCTGAACACATAAAAGCTATTGCCTTGGTCTTTTTTTCTGTAAAGTATTCGTACTTCATTCAGACGTTGTTAATTAAGTAACGAATCAGCTAACGGATTTGTTTGGTTGAAAACCGCGGGTGCAATGGTGTTTGTAGGTCTGGATAAATAGAATGCATTTAGACAGAAGTTGAAGTCAAATGAGAGAGAGAGAGAGAGAGAGAGAGAGAGAGAGAGAGAGAGAGAGAGAGAGAGAGAGAGAGAGAGAGAGAGAGAGAGAGAGAGAACGAACAGTGGCCTCCCTTGTTCGGCAACCGACAAGACGTATTTCAGCCTCTCCAGTAAATTTCTATTTGCATCAACTGTAAGTCAGTCGTTCAGCATGCCTGTGGAAGGTCTCCTATCCACTGTTGAAGCCACACTCAATGCTGCACTGGAAGAAATGGCATTGTTATCGTTCAAAATAGAGGGCAGAGGAAAAAGTAAAACTGTCGTCGTTCTGCGGTTCACTTCGAGTACCGAACAGCCCCCCCCCCTCCCCCCGCAAACTCAAGGCCACAGCATGGCGTATCGTCGCAAGTGCCCGTCACAGCTGAACAGGGATAGGCACAGAGGAGGGACTTACAGAAGCAACCAAAAAGAAAAAGGCGAGTGAAAGTTTATGTTCTCCGTCCGGTTTATTTTTGCCGACACCTCCTAGTGTATTTTACCACATTGACAGAACCAACGAAAGTCGTGTTGCATGTGATGAGGTTTTCGAGAGTGACAACCATCTCCCTCTGTCTGTAACCCAGCCTGCAGAAGAAACACGGCACAGTGACATGCAGACAGAGATTGATTTGGAACAGTGTGACAGAGAATCTCTGACAGTTGCACACGATGTAGTGTCGGTCTTGGATTTTGGTTCAGTGCAGCCAAGTGCTGATCAAGACTGTGTTGACGAATGCTGTGATGTGGTTTGTGATCAGGACAGGCCTACAGCGAATGACCAACAGAACGAACCTCCAGAGAACGTGACTCTTAGTGACATTATGTCGCACCTACAAGGAATGTTAATAAACATGGAAAGTGTTCATTCTGTTGACAGAGAGAATGTGCAACTGACTTCCAGCCGAAATTCAGATGTGGAGGAAGGAAATCTTGTTGACAGTAGATAACCTTTTTAGAAGTCTCAATGACTGTGACATCTGTACTCGATGCTTGTTAATTATTTCCGTGATTTGGTTTCCTCATCACGATGTTGTTTTCTGACATGTATGGTTTGCGTGCATTTGTTAATCTTCATTTTCGAACAGTCCCCCCCCCACCCCCCCACCAACCGTAACCCTGCATGAGAATGGGCTTTGTAAGCTTAGCTCATTAAATCATTCGTTCGTTCGTTAAGACAGACAGAGAGAGAGAGAGAGAGAGAGAGAGAGAGAGAGAGAGAGAGAGAGAGAGAGAGAGAGAGACAGAGAGACAGACAGACAGACACAGACAGACAGACAGACAGAGAGAGAGAGAGAGAGAGAGAGAGTGTGTGTGTGTGTGTGTGTGTGTGTGTGTGTGTGTGTGTGTGTGTTATGGATATAGATACTGAATGCTACCAAGATCACGGGCACTGATAAAAGAGTTTTTTTGCGAACAAGCACTTGAACAGATAAACAAATTTGCAGTGTACCTTGATTAATTATTATCTACATGCTACACAATACACATCAGTGAATAATTAACTGCTTAATTAAAAAAGAATGTGAAGTGCCGTATATAAGAAATCGCAAACTGGTTTGCAGTGATTTCATGTGTGGATGACAAAAGCAATGTTAGTCATATCCATAATATCCGGAGTGAGAGAGATAGAGAGAGAGAGAGAGAGAGAGAGAGAGAGAGAGAGAGAGAGAGAGAGAGAGAGAGAGAGGGGGGGGGGGGGGGAGGGGGAAGGGGTTAATGTTGGGGATGTCAGCAAATCATTTTCTTCAGCATTTTTATGAAGGGGCAAAAATGTAATGATCACTGTTCTATATAATGGTAGTAATGAAGAAAAAGATTGGAAATTCCAAATATGAACTGCGTGAAAAGGTATTTGAGCTGTCTGCCCATTTAGCTGTTCAAAAATGTCGAAACACAATATACAGCTGAATTATAATTAACAGTAAATTGTTTGCTATATTTAGCATGTCGTAACCATTTTTTGCAATCTGTAATCAGCCAGTTACTCGTACAGCTAATGCAAACATATTCATATGTATTGTCTATGTCCTATTGCAGTCAAATATAACCAACCTCAAGTTCACATCATTTGGCCCTTACTTTCAACGCCCTTTACGTCCAAATCACACGTTCTGAATGGTTCCTTGTTTTAACGTTTACGTGGACTATTCTGCTGATTTTATTCCCAACTAATAACACATTTTGTCGCAGAATTCAAACTTATTAGGTATCTATTACAAGAACGCAGAGAAACCAACAATTAAACGAACAAAAACGTTAGAAAACAGATAAAAGGCGTTTTGACCTCTTCTTCAAATAGGACAAATAACACGAAAACGGTGGGAACACAGGACGAACATACAGTCCTTATCTTCCCGATGTCTGTGCGAACTCTAGCCTTGGACAAACAGCCCAAAGTGCGGAACGGAATGAAAAGAGAAGAGAGAAGGCGTTGAAAGGCAGGATAATTTAATCAAATCCATCTGCAGTTATCACCCGTCACCTAGGAAAAAAGCAAAATATTGGAGGACGTTTTGTTTTTCGATGAACTGCCATCAATATTACAATATTGTTCACTCCTCCTCCTTGGCAAAGCGATCATTGTTGAAGACTTTAAAAACTCAATATGAAGACAACACAGACGTTTGAATACAGTGACATTTAGAGACCTTGTTTATGTGTTTCATGTCATACAATGTGTTACTGAACCCATGGATGTCGATGGTCACAGACTAAATCTTCTTCTGTTCTAGCTGTGATAATATCGTATATTGACTATATGACCTCAAGTCTGATCATAGGTCTGTCCCATGTAAATCAGGTGTTCAAAACCCCTGTGAAGTAAAGCACTATCAAACGTATTCGCTCATCCATAAGAGTGTTAAGTCGAAAATAAATCTGAATTAGACCAAAGCATAAACCCCTGATCTCTGTCTACCAGATTTGAACTTTTCCCTGTACAACCTGTTTATCAGACACATCCCACACACAGCTTACAGTCAGGGAAGATAGAGCTATGCCTTGGTCCAACACAGTCGTTCCCCACCTCCAGCTCAGCGAATTGAAATGTGAGCGTCATAAAGAGTGATATACCATCCATCCCACCACTTTCACCTCTCTTCACATGTCCTTCTCATTTCTTTAAGAACAATAAAAACCTTCACAAATACAGTTCTGCCCTTGCTTGAATGCAGTTATATCAGTAATCCAACATGTATGTCTATGGATTTCTTTCACTGCCTATGCATCTTATTGTATGGATCCATCATTATGTAGCTATGTGTGTGTGTGCATGTAAGAAGCTACCTGTTTAATGTGAAGGGAGAAACGGTGGCAGCTCTCTTTCTAAAGACTGCAAAGGTCACTGTGCACACGTGGCCACTGGCAGACTAGCAAACCACATTCGGTGTGTTCCTGTTTTCATCAGGAGTCCGTTTCCTTTTTCCCTTTCATCCACCTTCATCCTTTACAAAGAGTCATAGATACTACTGGGGGCCAGACTCGTGATCTTGGTGACGGTTGCGGGTTCGAATCTCCGCTGGGCCGTTTCGGTACAGGGAGATTTTTCTCTTGGAGTTAACATTGGTCCTGACTCCATTACCAGTACAGTCCTTCGAATGATACTATAAACCGAGATTCTGTGTGTGACCGCGCGCGCATAACATCTTGCCCACACGTAAAATCCATCACCTACTTTCGGAAGAGAAGGCCAGTTTGGCCGTTGGTATGGATGACACGTTACACATAGTATGCACCTTCCCCGAGGTTGGAGTATGGCTGCCTTAATGGTGGAATTAAAAAAAAAAAAAAACGGTAATACACACAGAACTTCACTCCCTTTGTGGGGTAGATGGGGTTCATCCTTGCCTGTCTATACAGAGAGTTCCGCAGGAGTATCAGCCTGCGTACGTGAAACAGAAAAAAAAAAAAAATAGAGACTGTCAAGCGATCCCTCTCCCTGGGTTCCTTCCATTAGCATACCATCCCTTTCCCTGTCAACTGTTACGATCTCACTCTCGGGAACAAATACGCCAGGACACCACACCATACCCCCCAGAACGAATTTCCAAATGGACAGCAAAACAAGACAGATCTTATGCTGGGCACATCGGGGGAGTTGAAGGTGCCAATGGTGAACTGCGCACTCGGTGAGCCGATCTGACATTCTATCCTCCTTACCCCCATCTCCTTCATTGGCTCCAAAAGCGCCCGTCGACTGCAGGATAATCAGCCACCCTGCTGACATTTCAACAGCT
>JADBJO010002922.1:142500-150000 GCA_016801955.1 Conus betulinus | reverse complement strand
ATTGTCATAAAGGGGCAACAAATATAATCATCACTGTTCTATGTAATGGTGCTAACAAAGAACAAGATTAGGTATTCGGACAATGAACTTTGTCAAAATGTATATGAGATGTCTGCCCATTTAGCTGATAAAAATGTTCAAACAATCAATACAAATGAATCATCAATAACAGTATGCTGTTCAGTATGTTTAGCATCCTGTACCCATTCTTGCAATCTGCAATCAGCCAGTTATTTTGTACAGATAATGCAGACACATTGATATGTATTGTCTATATCCTGTTGCAGTCAAACATAAGCAACCTCAATTCCACATCATTTGAGCCTGACTTTCGACGTCTTTATGTCCAAATAACACATTTTGCCAGGACACCACACAACACACCCCCAGAACGAATTTCCAAATGAACACAGCAAAACAAGACCATTTTATCCTGGGCAGTCCAGGGAGTTGAAGGTGCCATTGGTAGACTGCGCACTCGGTGAGCCGATCTGGCATTCCATCTTCCTTTCTTCCATCTCCTTCGTTGACTGCAAAAGCGTCAGTCGACTGCAGGATAATCAGCCACCCTGCTGACATTTCAACAGCTCCCCATGCTTCTGATGGAAGTCCAAGGCTAGGGGAAAGCCAGCCAGGATGTTGGGAGGAATGGCGGTGAAGTTGAGGGGTGAAGGGAAGGAGTGCGTCAAGAAGAGGGGTTGGTGGTGGTAGTGGTGGTAAAGGTGGTAAAGGTTTTGAGGGTACGGAATAGGTTTCGGTTTGAAGTGAAGGATTGGAGGTTTGGGTTGGAGGACGTATTGTTCTGTGGTGTCTACTGGCTGTCCTTGTGAAGAAGGGAAGTAAGTTTGGAGTGCACCAATACGAATCGATATGGATGTGGACCCAAATGATTCGCATAGCTGTTCTTTTCCCTTTTCTCCTCCAGCACTGAAAGAAAAATTTCTTTATTTCTTTCAGCCTTTTTTGTATGTATCATTTCTTTGCTCATTGCCTTCGTGATTTTCAGTGATGTTGTTTTGTTAGTTTTTTTTTCTGTGTTTTGTCTCGACGAGAAGAAAGACCAAGAAAGAAGAAATACGGCAAGAAAGAAAAAAAATTAAAAAGAAAAAAATCAAAGAAGAAAGAAATAACCAAATTACTCTCTCTCACCTCCTCTCTCCTACTCCCCTCCCCTCTCTTCTCCCAAAAAAATCTCTCTCTCTCTCTCTCTCTCTCTCTCTTCTCTCTCTCTCTCTCTCTCTCTCTGTGTCTCTCTGTGTGTGTGTGTGTGTGTGTGTGTGTGTGTGTGTGTGTGTGTGTGTGTGTGTGTGTGTGTGAAAGAGACTAAGCAGGATCTCTTCAGGACTGTCATTGCTTAGGGAAAGGAAGTCCTGGCAAGCAACAAACAAGAACAGTGAACTACTATGCATAGATTTACGTGAAACGCAAAACATTGTAACTAATCTATTGATATCTCTAGGCTGATGAGAACTAATGTACCAACACATCTAAAAAAAAAAAAAAAGAACAAATCGCCTGACTGTGTCTTCTCACATATACCTTCAAAGTATCCTTTTTCGTCATTAGTTTTTCTTTACACATCTATCTATCCCCGAAACTTAGTACTTCTCACAGATCTTTTGGCTTCCCCAGCTTCCCGTTTCTTCTGACACTAGCTTCTGGACCGGACAATTAAAACTTCTTTCCACAGCTTGCTATCTAAGAAACATCCTGGTTGGTTTTTTTTTTTGTTGTTGTTGTTGTTCGTTTGTTTCTTTTTTTTTTTTTTTTTTGCCAGCCATCCTTTCCTGAAGCCTCGCCAACGACCCTGAGTGCGCGTGTGACGTGGCCAAAGACTAAACCCAGAGCTTTACGAAGCAAGGGGGATAAGCCTGTTAACTTGATTGCCATTTCCCCTTCCGTAGCAGGCACGCTTAAGGACTTAAGCAGTAACAGCAGACTGAAGTATCCTCGTTTGTGACAAGACTTCCTGTCGTAATGTTGCAAATGTGACAGAAAGCGGGATCAGGACTGAAAAGCAGAGGCAGCTTATGCATCTGGCACACTGGCATCGTAAAGTCGCTCGGTCAGCCAGACTGTACCAGCGCTGTTAGACATCCAAGCACGCACGTACGTTCAGTGATATTACACCCCTCCTCGCCACTTCCTTCCTCCCCCCCCCCCCCCCTCCCCCCCCCCCCCCCCGGTCTCTCCCTCTCTCTCTCTCCTCTCTCTCTCTCTCTCTCTCTCTCTCTCGTCTCTGACTCTGAGGCGTGCAAGACGTATGTCCTAACACCTCGCTATTTTTCATCGTTTGAAGAAGACAAACAGAAGTTGGCTAATCCCATTTTGCAAAGCAAGTTTTTCCTTCATCACCATGCTGTTGGATACACAGCTCTTTAGAACGACATGCCACTCCTTTCTGTCAGTTTCCCTGGTATTCATGACGAAGAAAGCCAGGAAGAGGAAAGCCAGATGCCACCTCGGTGCAGACTGCACAGTGTCACCGTTGGCCTGCTCCTCACTTTGTGTTGTTTCTGGAGCAGTTGCTGATGAGGTGTTGGAGAATTTGAGCATAACCCTGGACTCGTGGACAACACGAGGCAGTCAAGACTTGAGCAGCAGTGGACAGACTAGCATGGACAGGACCATGACCACTCAGGACAGCGGACAGTCTACTACTCCTTCCCGCCAGCCTGCCCTCATCAACGTCATGGAGATACTACAGTCCACGAAAGTCCAGAACGTCACTAAAAAAAAAACAGTAACCGGATAAAAGTTTGAAAGACGTGAAGAAAGACTGGAAGAACAGCGTGCTGACTTACCACAGAGTATGGCGTTTTCAAAAGAATGAAGTTAAGAATCTGAAAAAAAGGAAGTAATCAAGATTTGGTGGAGGTAAACTCTGAACTTAGTGGGGCATTTGTAAAGGGTAAAGTTCAGAGTCCGAAAAAAAAAAAAACCCAAGATTTGGTAGTGGTAAACTCTAATCTGCTTTCTCGAGTCGAACAGTTAAAAAGAAAGACTGATGACATTGACTGCAGATCTAAACGGAATAATATATCTCATCTTCCATGGAAGAGACACGAATCAAAATGGGTCCAATAAACAGTAAATTACAAGATGTCATCACTAGCAAATTAGAAGTTGCCTCTGGCATTGAATTTGACCTGGTCCACTGTTTGAGCGAATATTCACTTCTTCAATTAGTGCAATGTGTTCTTTAAAAACTATTCGAATTTTAAAAGCAAAAACAAACTGCAGGATACCGATGTCTTTCCGTCTGAAAACGAACAAACAAACGATTGGGAGATAGCCACGATGGTCTTTGACTATCAGCTCACAGAGGTAACAAGTATGTAGACATACGCATCAAAGGAGACACAGTGGAGAGGAGAGTGTGGATAGGGGAGAGAAAAGGAGAAGAGGGGAATGAGAGGATGCGAGAGACTGAGAGGTGTAGAGGGAGAGAAAGATACGGAGCCCCAGAGGAGAGGGATGCGGAGGAGATTGAGATCGAGAGAGAAGAGGTGAGCGAGAGAGATGGACGGACCCGGAACGTGAGGAGAGAGAGAGAGGGACGCGAGTGGAGGAGTGGGAGAGAGCGCGGGCAAACGAGCGATTGAGAACGGCCCCCAGTGATTCGACCCGAAGCACAAGCGAGAGAGCGGACGCTTACTTTCGTATGGCGATAAATACCCAGAGGAAAGCGCTGTACCCATCAGTATAAAGGTGAGATCGGCCTTTTCCTTCCCATAAAATCCACAGCCGCCCTGTTGCTCAGTAATCAATGACCCCGTTGACACTTCAGCCTAGAACTTTCCCCCTGCTTCAGTTAGGTTTGAAAGGTGAATAAAAGTCCTGAGGTTGGGTTTTAGCGTCAGTAGATAATGGAGGGAACTGTTAGACATCGGGAAAATGGGTGGTTTCGTGGCGCACAGGAGTGTCTTGGACACACGGGGAACGAACTCTGTTATCAGCATGCGCTCTTTTAGGTGGCCCGCTCTTTTGGTGTTGTTTATTTAGCTACTGTGCCTTTTAATCTATGCTCCTCTCCCTCTCTCTCTCTCTCCCTCTCTCTCTCTCTCTTCTCTCTCTCTCTCTCTCTCTCTTTAACACTTTCCACACACAACACACACACACACACACAACACACACCCACACACACACACACACATATATAATATATATATATATAATTGAATATTTCTTGCAGTCCATTTCAACACCAAGTGCTGGGAGGGGGGCATCGCATCAATGGTCTCTATATGAGCTCTTTAGAGTGCTTCTCTATCCGAGGCTTTGTCCTGCCTGTCGCTGGCACGAAGAGGAGGAGCGGTAGTTACGGTAAGGAGAGAGAGGAGAGAGAGCCAGGAGAGAGAACGAGGAGCGAGAGCGGAGAGAGAGATCGAGGAGAGAGGAGAGGAAGAGAGGAGAGGGAGAGAGAGAGCACGAGAGAGGCGCAGATGGGGAGAGAGACGGAGATGGGCGGAGGGGAGGAGAGACGAGATGGCGAGGAGAGAGAGGGAGAGGAGGAGGGAACGGGCGAGAGAGAAACAGCGCGGACGATGGGAAACTGGTAGTGCATGGGAAGTGATCTGATATGGGGAAGGAGAAAGGAGTTCAAAGGGAAGGGCGGAGATAACAGGCAAACTCACCAAACATTTAATGCGCCCAGGCCTTGCTTAAGGGGAAGGAGTCGGTTATTTTTAGACAAGCACTTTCAGATTGTTCTGAGAACTTTTCATTGTGTCTGAAATTTGATTTACTGTTTTTTTCCCCTTACAAATGCCTCATCAGGGTACACGCTGGATGGCTCCATGCAGACAAATGAAAATGGGTTACTGATTTATTGAGCTTCAGCCTGTTCCTAGTACAGATGCTCTAATATTAAAACAAAATCTACCAGAGAGAGAGAGAGAGAGAACGAACGAAATTTTATTTTACAAGAGTAATGAGATAAGAAGTACAATGCTTTTTTTTGCCACCCAGCCCTGGGGGAAAAGGAAAGAAAAATGAATTCAAGATCAAATTAATGCAAATCCATATGAGAGGAACAAACTATGAGAAGACCTGGAATAGTTCAATGTCAAATTAGCTACTGTCCACACCACTGACAAAACGAACGCAATGGAAAACGTGTGAGCACAGCGTACAAGAAGTAGAAAAGGGCAAGGGGTGGATTGGAGGTGAATGGTAAAGGTAGCATACAATATCTCAAAAGAACATTAACTTGAAAAAGTAGTACGCACGCGCGCGCGCGGCGCACACACACACATACATACATACATACATACATACATACACACACGCACGCTCGCGCGCGCGTGCGCGCACACGCACACACACACACGCCACACACACACACACACCACAAATACAGACACACACCACGCGCTAGCGCGCGCATGCACACTCCCACCCACCCACCCCCCCCACACACACCACACACACACATACACGAAAACGCACGCGCGCCCACACAACACACACACACACAACCACACACACAAACACACACACTACACAAAAACCACACACACCACACACACACGAGAAGAGAGAGAGAGAGGAGACAGAGAGAGAGGGGAGGGATGAGAGAGAGATGTTGAGAGAGATTTTTTTGTCTATTTTTTTTTTTTTTTTTTTGTGTCATCCGGCTCATCAAATGAAGTCAAGCCAGTAGCAGGATGTGCGTGGGGGTGATTACAAGAAATGTGACCAAATAGGCTGAAGAAAAAAAAGGGTCTTAGAGAGTGTCTTGCGAAGTTATTTGGACCATGTTCCACTATACAAACAAACGCCTGCCATCCCAAACCATCTCCGGCCCCCCCCCCCCCCCCCCCCTCCGTCCTTCTTTCGAACTTCCCACTACCCTACCCAGTTCCGTTCCCCCATCCACATCCCCCTCCTACCTTCGTCTCTTCTCTCTCTCCTCCTCTCTCTCCTCTCTTCTCCCTCTCTCCCATCTCCCTCTCTCGTCCTCAGCTCCAATTTCTCTCATCTGTTCTCTTCTTCGTGCCGTGTCCTCTCTTTGTCGTTGCTGTTGCTGTCTAGGTCTCCTGATTGCGGAAGTAGCTGTCTGATATAGGCTGCCTGTCCCTCTTCCGCGTCTTTCTCTCTTTCCTCCTCCACATTCTCCCGCTCTTTTTCTGCCATATCCCCCAATCAGCTCCTCCTCAACTCTTATGTTTGCAGGCAGTGGGTAGGCGTCCTGTATCTTCCCTTCCCCCCTCTCCCGCCCCTCTCATCTCTCTCTCGCGCCTCCTCCCTCCGTCCTCCTCGTCCCTCCCTCTCTCTCTCTCTCTATCTATATATATAATATCTTTATATATAATATCCGATGGTAGACACTAGGATCTATGCAGATATCGATATACTTCAGTTCCCCAACATGGCTTAAGTTTTCTTTTTTCTCTCTCTCTCTTGCAAAGATAACACTTATTCTTTCTCGCTACCCTACTGCTTTGATGTTGATGATGTTGTGTGAATTTTATAAGGAGAGTGAGAGAGAGAGAGAGAGGAGGAGAGAGAGAGGGAGAGGGGAGCGAGACGGGTGAGGGGAGAGGACGGGGGAGTAAGGACGGGGGGGGGAAGAGGGAGAGGAGGCGGGGATCGTTGGGCAGAGAGAGGAGGCCAGAGAGAGGAGAGGAGAGAGAGAGCGAATTGATGAGAGAGGAGAAGAGTGGAGGTGTGGGGGCGGGGGTGGGGCGGGGGGGGGGGGGGGTTATCACGGTAGAGAGCGGGGCCCGCAGAGAGAGGAGAGCGAGAGAGCACATTGTCACACTATTGTTTTCTCACCCAGTAAATGGGCAGGAGAACAAAAGGAAAGAAAAAGAAGAAAGAAAGAAAAGAAAAAGAAAGACCAGAAAAGGAGTGTTTTTGACCATGCACTGCGAATAATAGAATAAGGTACATGATGTTGGGGGACAGGAAAAAAAACAACAACCAAGATATCAGCGAATGATATTGATAAGAAACTTGGAAATTATTAAAAAGATGAGTCAGGAACGGAACAAGAGGAATTAGGATACAGGCAAAGCCTTTTAAAACTTCAAAATCCCATTTAAACACCCAATAATCTCTTATATATGCATTCTCATATCTATCTCTCGATTCTATCTCTATATGTGTGGTGGTGTGGTTGAGTGGTGTGTGGGTCCTGGATGACTAGCTATATGGTACTGGTGTATATGTATCTGTCTGCATGGACTGTACTGTCTGGTCTGTCTATATGCTTATCTACTAACCCCTTTAATAGACTACGATGTGATGCTATGCGTGTTTGGTGGTATGTGTGTGTGGTGTCGTGTGTGTGTGTTTGTGTGTGTGAGTGGTGCGTGTCTGCGTAGTTGCGTGCGTGCGTGCTGTGGCGTGGTGTGTGTGTGTGTGTTTGTGTGGTGTGGTGGGTGTGTTGTGTGTGTGTGTGTGTGAGTGGGGTGTTCTGGGGGTGTGTGTGTTGGTTGTGTGTGGTGTATGAATGCGCGCGCGCGTGGAGGTGTGTGGTGTGTGTGTGTGTGG
>JADBJO010002922.1:115000-130000 GCA_016801955.1 Conus betulinus | reverse complement strand
GAGTTAATACAGGAAACACCGCGCTGCGCATTAACTTTGGTATGAAATCATGCTTTGCGACTTTACAGTCACATAGTCTTAGAGAAGACATAGTAGAACGTTTCGTAATACTTTTCGGGAGGTCAAGGTAAAATGTTTCAACTGTAATCCTTCTTATTGAGAACTCTGCCTCAGATTCTGTCCACAGGCTTTTGAGCAGTGTAAAGGGAGATTATGCATACTTAAAAAAAAAAAACAAATGTCAGACGCACTGGGATTTATGCCAAAGGTCGCTCTGACAGTAAACGCAATGGCTTTGGATCATAAGACAAAAGTTTTCACATGCTTCTTGATCCTTTGACTAACGACCGAAGTTTTGCCGTTAGGTTGTTTCACCGTAGAGATCTTATCTTCTTCGAGCTCTTACATTGAATCACTTGCCACTGAACCATCTGATTGTGGATCGGATGCTACTCGCATGATCCATTCCCATAATGCACCCACTAACTAGCCAAAGGCCACCGTCTCCACTATACCTCTCTCGGCTCTTGAATGCTGCAGCTCAGAGCTCCCCGGGTCCCTCCTCCCCCCCCCCCCCCCCCTCCTTCCCTCTCTCTTCCCCTGCACCAGTCTCCACGAACTCGATTTCCAGCCCATAAATTTCCTGACACTGCCACTACCCATTCCATTTCTCACTGCCGCCTTCCTCTCTGGCTATCCTGCACTATATCACAGCTAATCCATGCTGCTGTGATGTTGAAAGTCTTCATGAAAAAGGTGACAAATCATTCCAATATGCTGGAAGGGGAAAAACGAAAGCGATATCATACAGCCATAAACTTGACATGTCTTAGGGAAATTTGGCAATTCCCCCCCCCCCCCCCCCCCCCCCCTTTCCCCTCCCCCCTCCCCACAGTGATTTGGAATGCTTGACAATATGTTGTTTTTTTTCCTTCTTGATTTGTTTTTGAACCATTTGATAATACATTTCCTGCATGCAGTTTCTGAACTGTCTTGGAATACATGGCAATGCATTTCCTCTATGTATTATTTAGTTGTCCTGGAATACTTGTCGATACATTTTGTTTGTTTGTTTGTTTTACTTGGCAATACATTGCCCCGTGTATTAGTTACTAATCCTGGGGTACCTGGCAATACCACCACCACCCCACCACCACCACCACCACCACCTCTAGATATTCTTCAGTTATCTTTCAGAACATGGCAATGAAATTCCCGTTTGTATTCTTTCCTTATCGTGGAACACTTAGCGATGCACTTCCCCCATATATCATGTAGTTATCCTGAAGTACTTGGTAGTGTGTGCTACCCACCCCATTCCAGTTATCCTTTACTTATCTAGGGGTACTTGGCCATACATTTTCCACATATGTTTCTTAGTTATCATACAGTATTTGGCAATACATTTTCGCCCATACATTCTTCAGTTGTCTTGGAGTATTTGCCAATACATTTCCACCGTATATACTTCAGTTATCGTGGAGTATTTGGTTAGACATTTTGCCCTGTATATTCTTTTTTCATCTTCGGAGCACCTGACAATCTATTTTTCTCATGAATTCTTTACTTATCGTGACTGCGTTTTGGCTGTACATTTTCCCATATATTCTTTAGGTATCTTAAAGTACATAGCAATACGTTTTCTCACCATTTATTCTTTAGTTATCTTGGAGTATTTTACAACACCCCCTACCCCCACCCCCTCCCGCTACAAATTTCCTTTGGCGACAATTTTCGGAACTAGGTCTTCAAAATTCGTCGCTGGTGACAAATTTCAGGGGTGACACTAACGGTGTCACACAAATATTTATAACTGATCATTCGTTCGTATAGCTTTTTGTGCGTGGGTTTATACGTTCACCTGTTTGCTCAGTCGATCCTTCGCAGATTCGCTTGTTCGTTTGGTCGTTCATTAGATAGAGTTAACATCGCTATCTAGTTCGTTCCATCGTTAATTGTTTGTCATGCATATGATTGTGGAATGTAGAGCAGTTAGCCGGACTAGTAGTCTCATAAGCTTTTCGGAAGTCCAGAGAGAGAGAGAGAATACGAATACGAATATTTTTAATGAGAGTAAAATGGATACACTTACATCTTTTTTTACACCATGCCCTCAAGAACAAAAACAGTCAACTAACAATATCCAATGACATATAAAATGGTACACGAAAAGGAAACAATGAACAAGCTTATAACGACCAAACATGATTACTATAAATATTACCTAGTTTAACAAGGCTAGGTCACAATTAAGGAATAAAGTACATTCGGAAAAGAAAAAGAAACGAAAAGAAGCATGTGCTCAAGCGCACGGGCTCACCACACACACACACACACACACACACACACACACACACTTACGTACACGTGAAACGCACCACACACATACGCGCACGTGAACGCGCGCAAAAACACAAAAGAGGAGAGAGAGAGAGAGCGAGAGCAAGAGAGAGAGAGAGAGAGAGAGAGAGAGAGAGAGAGGAGTGAGAGAGACAGAGAGAGAGAGAGAGAGAGAGAGAGAGAGAGGAAGGAGAGAGGAGGAGAGAGAGAGAGGAGAGAGAGAGAGAGAGAGAGCTTGATTGATTTCAGAGGCGATTTAATCATAAAACAAATCAGAGACATGTTCTCTACTATCATCCTAGCTTAAAGAAAGAAAAAAAAAGGATGTCATAAATTTACTATTCAAATGAACCAAAATATGGGCTGCAAAAAATGTAGTTTAATATCAAACAATTTCGTTGAAAATTGCGTTTGGGATCTGGCTTTGTGCCTTAAACTGAACAGAGGATTTCTCCCTCGAGTTTTCAGCCAATCAAAAGCCGCTCCGCCGGCCAACTCGGATGTGCCAAGATGACTTAGTTAAGAATAATCCCCAGATGTTAATTGGATTGGCGAGAGTGTGTGGAGGAGGGGGAGGGGAGGGGGGGGGGGGGGGGGGGGGGGTGGAGGTAGATGGGAGTGTGGGTGGTCTAAGGAACAAGAAGGGAATGGAATTCAACCCAGGAAACAGATGGAAACATGATGGGGGTAAAACGATAGGACAGTGAAGGAAGATTTGGCATGCAAGGGAATTAAAGATCAACAAAAGTCCATTTTGCTTGATTTAAAAAACAGAATTGGTTTTCTATTGAACCTTTTATGCCTCCAGCGTTTTAATTACTCTCTCTCTCTCTCTCTCTCTCTCTCTCTCTCTCTCTCTCCTCTCTCTCTCTCTCTCTCCCCTCCTCTCTCTCTCTCTCTCTCTCTCTCTCTCTCTCTCTCTCTCTCTCTCTTTCTCTCTCTTTTTCCTAAAATGTTAAAGAACGTCTCGGGCGCGAGCTGCCCCCCCCCACTTCACGCCCACCCTTCCTTTTCTGTTTCTTTCTTTCTTCCCTTTTTTGTTTATGTTTTTAACATTTGTAGTTTGATAAGGGATGTCTTGACTGGCGGTAGTGAAGACTCATACAAAAGCGCCTCAAATGATATTTTGAGAAGAAGAAGGACAGAACAACGCAAAAGAAGATAAAAGAGAAAAGGCAACAAGGAGAAAACATCAACAAAGACAAAACCAAGAAGAAGAAGAAGAAGAAGAAGAAGAGAAGAAGCAGAGTAGGAGGAGGAGAAGCGATATTTTGAGGAGAAGAAGGGGGGGAAATGCAAAGGAATGTAAACGAGAACAGGAAACAAGGAGCAACAAGCAAGAAAGACAAAACCGAGAAGAAGAAGAAGAAGAAGAAGAATGAATGAATGAATGAATGAATGAATGAATGAATGAATGAATGAATGAATCTTTAATGGGTTGAGAATTAGCCTCATTGAAGGCCTTTTTACAATTCTGCCCAACAACAACTACAAATTGAAAAAAAAAAAAAAAAAAGAAGAAGAAGAAAGAAGAAGAAGAAGAAGAAGAAGAAGTATGTTTGTGTGTGCGTGCGTGTGTGTGTGTGTGTGTGTGTGTGTGTGTGTGTGTGTGTGTGTGTGTGTGTGTGTGTGTGGTCACATTGAGGAGCTGGCTAAACAGTACAAGGACCCTCTATGGACAGATCTCGTTGTGATTAGGGTGTTTAAGTCATACCAGAGAAACTTCGAAACGTTAATATGATTTGACCATCTGGATGGCTGTATCTATTGCCACTTGGACAAATCTCATCTTGTTAATCCCTTTTAAATATGTGCAATAACTTCTGATGACAACCATTGGCTGTGTCACTGATCTAACAAAGTCGGGCTGCAGCTGTCGATTCATTTGCTCGTTTTTAATTGCCTGTGAAAGACCAGTAGGTCAAGAATCGTTTGTTTGCATTCATTTAGCACCTCACGATCTCGACACTTATTTTTTTGTTGCATTCATTAAGCAACCCACCATCTCATCATTTATTTTTGCTGCATTTATTTAGTGGCCCAGAATATCAAAATACGTGTTTGTTGCATTCATTAAGTGGCCCATGATCTCAACATTTCGTTTGTTGCATTCATTAAACGGGCCACGATCTCACCATACATGTTTGTTGCATTCATTAAGCGGCATCCGACTTCAACATACATGTGTGTTGCATTCATTAATCGGCCCACGATCTCAACATTTCTTTCCATGTTGCGACCTTTACCTGCAGCCAAACTTAAAACGCTTCCCATTCAAAGTGACTGTTATCCTCTATTTATGTATCAAACTAACTTCACTTTCATTTTTTTTTTTTTAACTCTAAAGTTTACAGTAAATATTTCTGGTATCTTTAAAATCATTCATTACTTACTTTTCGCACTTTGTTTCTTTGTACCAGTTTTCTTCCATTTTCCCTCTTCTGCCCTTCATAGGTCCCCTCTTTTGAGTCAGACTTTGATTTTCTCTCTGTGGAGCTGAGAATGCCAAACAGTTATTGTGTTCTGTTTTCGGCAGCGCGGATGGACTACTCAAAGTGTTATTAGTCGTAACCTATCAAGATTTCTCACTCAGGAAACAAAAATCGACCTTGGCCCCCCAAAAAACCTGTATATAAAACGTATGTATGTATGTACGCACGTACGTATGTATGTTGAGGGAGAGGGGGAATAATCTTATGTGTGTGTATGTGGTATGTGTCTATGTATGGACAAATACTACTTTTATGTATGTATTAACATGTATTGATGTCTGTATGTATGTATGGTGTTAAACATGGTTGCATTGCACATTTAGACAATATGTTAGCATTGCATTTTATCGTCATTGGTGGGTATGAGATGTAACTCTTTCGTTAAATGATAATCAAGAACCTTCACTTTAATGTGGAAAAAAAAAATGAAAATAACACAAGTTCCCCAGAACATCAAAGAAATCTTAGTGGGAATTAAGATGGCATTCCCCTTTGTGACCGAACGCTTTTTTTATCTACAGTAGGAATTGTTCCAGCATATAGTTTTGCTTCCACAAAGTTCAACTTTTTTTTCTAGCAGTTTTGCAGTGGGACGTCAACATAGAAAAACCCTTGAGATAAAAGAGAAACCCGATCTTTGGTGAGTGAAACGACACTGGATCTCAGGCAGGCGCGAAAACTGGTGATTCTGCTCGCGAGACAGAACCCAAATGATTCCTCTAGGTTGTCAGTGAATACCTGAAATGTATGCAGTGCATCCTCCACTTTATCCTATCACCTCCCCCCCCCCCCCCCTCCCCCCCCCCCCCCCCCCCCCCCCCCCCCCCCCCCCGACTTCAAACGTCTTCGTCCCTCCACGTCCAAGCACACACCCACACTCTCTTACTTCAACTTTTTGATGTATTCGTAAAATTCTGTATATAGCGACAAAAAATATTTCATACCTGCTCACTCCTTATCACTAATATATCACCGTTGTGTGAGTATTTGTTTCATACTCCTTTTAACAGAAACAGACCGAGGCTCTTTATTTCAGAATTAGTTGCTCATTGGCAGCTCCGTATCTAAACACTTATTCACATACTTCTCATGATCTATTTTCTCTATGTTAAAATTAATGATAGTGACCAACATTTCAAAACTATGAATATTCATATCCATCAAAATGACCGTTGCGGCAGTTATGTGATAAAAAAAAAATAATGTTTATGTCTTAGTGATGGAAAGTAGAAAATCAAAATCTTTGGCACGCTGGAACGAGATTCATAAAAAAGAAGATGAGTTTATCTCACTATGATAGAAAGTGAAAAATCAAGCTGTTTGTCATAGGAGAATGATGTTCAGAAAACGATGTTGATCCCTTAGTGCTGGAAAGAAGAAAATCAAGTTGTCTGACATGACAACGCTACTCATAAAAAGTATAAAAGAATTTTCCTTGATGGTAAGTGGAAAATCAAGCTGTTTGACATATGGGAACGATGTTCATTAAAAAAAAAGTTTATCTGTTGGTGATGATACGTGGAAAGTCAAGCTCTTTGGCATAAACATTATGGGAACGATGTTCATAAAAAAAAAAGTTCATCTCTTCGTAATGGAAAGTGACAGATCAAGCTGTTGAACATATGTGAACGACGTTCATTCCACGGGAATATACACGCACTTTGACTAACACACACACACACACACACACACACACACACACCTTTTTTTTTCTCAGAACAGCCACGCACCATTCTGTGTTCTAAGTTAGCGCTCGCTTCTCGAGTTTTGAGGAAACATTGATTAGGCCTTCGACAAGGCTGCTGGCATCTCCTGTGGCTAACTATTGGCATCCTGTTTCTTTGTATCGGCGTTCTTTTTTTTTTTTTTTTTTTTTTTTTTTTTTTTTTTTTTTTTGATTGACAGGAAACTGTCATGTTGACCTGAAACAATCGTGATTAGCACACTCGAGCAGATGACAAAAAAAAAATAAAATAAAAAAAATTCCACGCCGCACGACAAATCGCGCAAATATTAATTTTGATGGACTGACTGGCATATCAATGAACCAAAGAGGAATAAAACGGGAGAGAATAACCAAGGACACATCTGCAGAGAAATCGATCGAGATTTGACAACAGCTTTTGATGGGACAAGGGCGGGATGAATCCGATTTTCCACGTCAGTACATTTATCTATACGATTGTCCAAGTCAGTACAATTATCTGTCCGATCTTCCAGGTCAAGATGATTATCTGTCATTTTTTTAGGTCAACGAAATTATCTGTCCGATTTTTCAGGTCAACATAATCATCTGTCCGATTTGTCAGGTCAGTACAATTATCTGTTCGATTTTCCAAGTCAATATAATTATCTGTCTGATTTTCCAGGTTCATATAGTTATCTGTTCGATTGAACAGTTCAATACAATCATATGTCTGACTGCTTAGGTCAGTCAAATTATCTGTCCGATCTCCCAGATCGTCATAAATATCTTTCTAGTTCAACATGGTTATCTTTTCGATCTAAAGAGGTCAACGCGTTTATCTGTTGGATCGTCTAGGACAGATCTGTTCTGTCCAACCCCCTCTCTCTCTCTCTCTCTCTCTCCTCTCTCTCTCTCTCTCTCTCTCTCTCTCTCTCTCTCTCCTCTCTCTCTCTTTAAATGTGCGTGTGCGCGCGCGTGTGCATGTATGTATGTACGTGTGCGTGCATGCATGCGTGCATGTGTGCGTGCGTGCGTACGCGCGCGCGAGTGTGTGTGTATATGAGTGCGTGTGAGTGCGCGCCGCGCGCGCGTGTGTGTGTGTGTGTGTGTGTGTGTGTGTGTGTGAGAGAGAGAGAGAGAGAGAGAGAGAGAGAGAGAGAGAGAGAGCGAGAGAGAGAGAAGAGAAAGAGAGAGAGAGAGACAGTGTGTGTGAGTGTGAGAGAGAGACAGAGACAGTGTGTGTGTGTGTGTGTGTGTGTGTGTGTGTGTGTGTGTGTGTGTGTGTGTGTGTGTGTGTGTGTGTGTGTGTGTGTGAGAGAGAGAGAGAGAGAGAGAGAGAGAGAGAGGAGAGAGAGAGAGAGAGTCTTTTTCAGAAAAAAACAATAACCAATTCAGATTTGCGAGCATATTGAACAATCTCTTCTGTTATCCTCCTGGACCTGCAGCTTTGCAAGTTAAAAAACAAAATCTTCACGACGGTACAAGTTGTTTGTTTGAGATTGGACAATTCAGGGCCGGCACTTTCTTCATTCTACGTTTCTGTGTTACAGGATTACCAACACCCGCCATTTCTTTCAAGCAGTCCCTTAAAATGGTTTAATCCAGTTCTCCAAAGTAACTTTGCTTAAAGATTGTTTTTTTTTGCCGCCTGTTATCTTCTGTACTGTGTCCTTGAAATCTTTCTGCGAGTTTATAGACGCTACGAACGTTTCTAACAATGCCTCGTTCAAAGCCCTTTCTTTCGTTTTCAAAAAGTTATTTCTATTCACGCCTTGCATTACAGTACAAAACCCGACCAGTAAAAGGTCAAGTACGATTTGACTTACTCAGCAATCTCATAGCCTTCGTTTTAGTTGGCGACAATTAGTGCCATACCAATCATCATATCCCCTTTGCCCACTTACATTTATTCACTTTATCACACATTCCGCAACCATTAAAATACCCAGCGAGCTCTTAATTTAGTAACACACATCAATTTAGTGTGTTAGCCACTTTGACTCCCTGCTGGACTTCAGGTGACCTTATCATATCTTTGTCGTTACAGGTTTCATTCAAAGAAATGTCCACCAAATCATTACATTTTTTTTTCTTTGCAAGGATTTAATCTATCGTTGTTCACATTAACATCCAGGACAACAGATATATGATCAGGCTCAACGTCTTCGTATATGTGACGTACACAGTCGTCAAAAACACTTTCAAACAGACCCCTTGATTTGAAAAAAAAAATTAACACTATTCCTGGTCACCCTCAAACATACTATTCAAAATGCGCGAGTATAGACTTGTGCAATCAGTAAGCAACATTTTTGCCCATAGTTTTTCAGTTCAGAGAGAGAGAGAGAGAGAGAGAGAGAGAGAGAGAGAGAGAGAGAGAGAGAGGGGGGAAATATACAGAAAAGGAGCTGGTGGGGGGAAACAGGAAATACAGAAAAGGAGCTGGGGACAGAACAGGAAAATCGGGGAGGGGGAGGGGGAAGGGGAGGGGTACATGGACAGGGACATGGACAGGGGACATGACCCCCCCCCCCCCCCCCCCCCCCCCCCCGTACCGTACCCCTCTCATCTCTCTTTCCCCGTCGAGGACCTAAACGAAGCGGAACGTAGACTAACCCGATTCTATAGTCCCATGAATGCTATAACAAGCTATACAGCCCAGAGAGGCAGAATGGCGGATGAAGAGAGAGAGAGAGAGAGAGAGAGAGAGAGAGAGAGAGAGGAGAGAGAGAGAGAGAGCGGCATTAGACTGACGGCCGCACTGAGCGCCGGGGTACCCCTGGGGAGAGTGCTGGTGGTTTTAAAAGGCCTTGGAAGCCTGTGTCCTAAGCAGTCGTAAAGCGCATTGACTGGCTTCCCGCTCCCGCTGAATGAAGTGCCAGGTTTACGTTCCCCCTTGTCTACGAGTGGTCTGGGACAGGCGAGCTGGTTAGTTACAATTGGCAGGAAGGGGAGATGGGTTGGGGGGGGGGGGGGGGGGGGGGGTGGTGGGGTGGGGATGGGGGGTGGAAGCATAGTGAGAAGGGTCAAGCTATGGTCAAGCCATGCTCTCCTGGTCTGTGGTCTGGCCTCCGCCGATGTGTGTTATGTAATAGTATACAACATCTATGTGATATTTAACATGAGACTGCTGAATCTGTGGTAGGTTAGCTGAACAGTTTAAGAGGCGAGCCGAATGGGGGAGGAGGGGGGGGGGGGGGGGGGGGGGGGGGGGGGGGGGAGAAGGAGAAGGAAGAGAGTCAAGTTAGAGAGGGAACGCAGGGAGTAGATCCGGTGCGGGATTGGGAGTAAGTTAGCTAGCAAATGCTTCCAGGAACGGGAGTGTTACCATCAGAGGTCTCACAATAAGGTTATAATGATGAAAAATATGATGACGACGACGAAAATAATTGGAGAACAGCAACAACAATGGCGATAACAACAGCAGCTGGCATCAGCACCGACTATAATAACAAAAACAATAATGATGATGATAATAATACTAACAATAATAATGATGATGATATTATTATTATTATTATTATTATTATTAATGTAACAACAATAACAATAATGATGATGATGATGATGATGATCAAATAACACATTAGCCATCGCCACCACAACCACATCAAAATAATGATAGTAATAACAATAACAGTAATAATGATAACAATACTGATAACAATGATGGTGATAATAATAACAATAATGATGATGATGATGATGAATGTAATGATGATGAGATGATGATGATGATGATGATGATGATGATGAGATGATGATGATGATGATGATGATGATAATGATGATGATGATGATGATGTAATGATGATGATGGTGTGGTGATGATAAGGCCATCGTCATCATAAAAAATCCCAATAATAATGAGGAAGAGGAGGAAGAGAGGAGGAGGAGGATACTACTACTACTACTACTACTACTTTTACTACTGCTGCTGCTGCCGGTGCTGCTGCTACTGCTACTACTACTACTACTTCCACTGATGATGATGATGATTATAATGATGAGAAGATGATGATGATGATGATGATGATAACGATGATGATGATGATGAAGATGATGATGAATAAGACATTCTCTAAGTGTGTTGGAATGACAAAGCACCGAATCCGATTCTATAGTTCCAAACAACATTCTCTCATTTTGAAAACGATACATATATCAATAAATAATATGTCTCGTTTTTTTTTTTTTTTTTGTTTTTTTTTGCAAACGATGAATATATCAATAATCAATATCTCTCGTTTTTGCAAACGATAATTATATCAATAAACAATATCTCTCGTTTTTGCAAACGATACATACATACATAATATCTCTCGTTTTTGCAAACGCACGCAAACGCACACGCGCGTCCGATTGCTTATATGCTCATTCACTATCCCCCTTCCTTCCCTACTTCCGCACATTCAGGCAATAGCTCAAACACACACACACACACACACACACACACACACACACACACACACACACACACACAGAGAGAGAGACAGAGAGAGAGAGAGAGAGAGAGAGAGAGAGAGAGAGAGAGAGAGAGAGAGAGAGAGAGAGAGAGAGAGGGGCACACGTTACCGACATGAGCTTTTTGATATGACACTAGTGCCTGTGGCTAGGAGAGGCTCTTAAACAATGCTGCATAAAAATACAGCAGTGTTTCAAAGCTAACGGTAATTAAGACTCCGACAAAGACCTTCACATAGGAAATGAGAGCGAGCAATCAAAATTTTGACTGAAGGGAGAGACAGACTGTTGCCCTGATATTAATTTCCGAGGTTTTGTTTTCCCCATACATTAATTAAGCGATTTTTTTTAGTGTGTGTGTGGGGGGGGGCGTGTGTATGGTGGTGTGTGTGCGTGTGTGTGTGTGTGTGTGTGTCTGTGTGTGTCGCGCATTGCACGTTCTTCCAACGATCATGTTCAAGGTCCGTTTTGGTCTGGAGGGAAGAATTTGTTTGTAGCGGGGTTGTTTTGTTCAATGATAACCTTAAGCAGTGTGTCATATATTTAAAAAAAAAAAACCGACAAACTTAGTTTTACTTTAGCTTTTAAAATCTCTGCAACCCACCTTCCAGCCTGCATTGTCATGTGTTTTCCGTGTGGACTCGGGTTGCACGTGGTGTTTAACGTAGGCTGGGTGAGCTTCCTCTCACCTGCCGATCAGGTTTTGGAAGACGACCGGAGGAGTCGAGGCTGGTATGGGACAGAGGGCGGTGGCATAACGTGTCGGTGCAAGCCGTATGCTTGCGTTTTTTTGTTTTTTTTTTTTTTTTTTTTTTTTGTAATTGTATTTTTGTGAGGGATCCATATCCCTCGAAGAGCCACTACTGTTTCGCCTTTGAGGGAAACTGCGTTGAATATTTTTTTTGAGATCCATATCTCCCGGCTCTCTGCATCAGGTTTTTACCCTTGGGTGGGAACCGAACCTTAGTACTCCGTACGAGTGCTGTGTCATCCTGTCTAGTTGCTTTTTGTTAGTATACCTGTGATCCCTATCACAGTCGTGAATTCCTGTATTCACGCAGAGGCAGAAGCCTGTTCTCTAAATTCTGAGGTCCTGACCAGGGTTTAGATGCGAGCCGTGCAGAGCTTACTATCGCAGCTCCTCAGGGAGTCCCGTGTCGAGAAGTGTGCCGTTCACAAGTCTGGTTGGTGAGTACGTTGCGTAGTTAGTTCATCTGTATTTTTCTTTTATTATTTATTTATTTCCAAATCTATTTTAAAGAATTGATTTTCCTCCCGGCTGTTACTTTAATTCATTATTTATTTTGTTGTGTTTGAGTATTATTTTCGTTTATCATTTTATTACCATTTCATTTACACCAACTTTTAATTATTCATTTACTACCATGTTTTGTTTTTCATTTACAGCAGTAGGGCGTGTTATTCATTTTCTTCTCCAAATATGTAGAGTTGTTATGTTTTGCGTTTTGTCGCGCGTCTGCGCCATATTCCGGGTCATGTGTCTTGCCATGTGTTGGTGGTCGTAGCTTGTAAAATGCGCTTGGTCCAGACTTGGTTTTCTCTTTTCCATTTTTTGTTGTCATTCTTTTGAATATTCAGGGCGCTCATAAGTTTGTGGCGCTGTTAATGCTTCCAGCTTTTGTTTTTCGAAAAGGAGAGTCGTCCTGAGGGAGATGATTCGTTTTTTTTTTGTTTTTTTTTATAGCTCAAGGGAGCCAACCCCGGGTGTTTAACATAAATGGTCGTGAACGTTTATTGGGTATATATATGCAGGCAAAGTGTCTGAACCGGTTGAATGTTGTATTTAATACTATTTGAGAGCTGAAATTAGCAAGCGCTCTGCGAGTGCGTTCCGTGCCTGTCCTTGTTACTCTCTGTAATGGATGCCTGTGCTTACGGATTTTTGCTTTGCACATGTTCTATATGGGAAACAATCTTTTGTGTGTTTTCCAGGACTTGTTTTTTTTTTCCCTCCTTTCCCTCACCAGTGGCTGACTTACCTGTGCTGTTGCTACCGCCGACCTTGCAGCCGTTGCCGGTCTCGCCGCCTTTGCGGTTCCTGCTGTTGCCGCCATGGGCACCGCAGCTGCTGCTGTGACCACGGCTTGACCTCGCTGCCTCCTTCGTCTCCTCCGTCGCCCCCATCATCCTTCTCCGTTCCCCTTTCAGTCTTCAGTCCCTTCTACCCCTCGCCCCTCTCCGGGGTACCCGCAAGGGCCTCGTCCCCCGGGTCGGAGCGAGGACGTACCAGTCTGCCGCGCGCCATCCTTGGAGAGAGGACCTCCACCCTGATCTCTTCATTTTGTGTTGCGCCGGCGACCCCACTCTCTGCCCCTACAGCTTCGTGGGTCGCTGGTGCCACTGCCCTCCCGCTGCATACAGGTATTGGACCGCCGCCACACCTGTGTGCCTGGTTTGAGTGAATCTCACCTTCACCCTCGAACCCCTCGTGCCCTCGTCGTTGTGTGTAACTGTATCTCCTTTGAAAGGAGATTGGACGCTATCCTGTCAGCAACTTGGTGTGTATCTGACGGGGCGGACGCGCTCTCCCTTTGCCGGACCCGTGCAGGACTGTCTCACGGTTGAGGCTTTGGGGGGTCGGTCCGTAAGTCTGGCATCCATGTATTTTAATCATTGCAGAGGTAAAGGACAGGCATTACTTCAATTTTGTCAGCAGAGCGCTTTATAATTCTATTATATAGTTATTCTTGCCTGACATGAATGTTTCGTTTCGTATTTAGCGGGGGTTCTAGGTTGCAGAATCAACCAGAATTGTGCACTTCGTGCAACAAGCACAGTACTTTGGTATATTGTTCTTTACAATGTTATAATTGATTTCAGATTTGAAGCCACTTCAGAGACGTTTTTTTTTTATTTTGAGAAAAAAAATGGAAAAAAAGATGAGCCAAAATTGCAGACGATTTTCTAGCGCGAGGTGCCCGCAGTGAATATTATCAAGCAAAACGAATGTGAGCTAAAATTATTTTCTAATGATAACACATTGGACAATGATATATCGCGTATGAAAATACATATGTTTATCGAAAAATTTGCTGGCCATATTTTGTTTCCTTAATTTTTAATGACTTTGTAGACCCGCAGTGGGAAAATCTAAATGGCCGCTTCCGATCGCGTGTCCGTAATTTGCCAGTGAAAACTTCGTCTTTAGAGGTCAATTACGGATTTACAGCTCTTCAGATAGTCTTGAAATGTCATTCTATCATTTTATTTGTTTTCTGAAGCGTACTAATACCATCCTTTTCCTTACTCTTGAAATAAGTTGCCTATTGTGTGTGTTAATAGTGTTTTCCCTACACTTTGGAGAAGTTCGTTTATATATGTATATAAATGTCATGAGGCAGATAAAGGGAAAAGAAACAGAAGCAGAGACAGAGAAAAAGAGAAAGTGGTAGATAAATCTTATGTTTGGAAGGGGGCACTTGAGAGTGTGTAAAAAGTGAGAGAGTGGTAGATGAGTCTATTCTTGGAAGGGGGCACTGAAGGGTGTGTACGAGGGGGAAAAATAATATATATATATATATATATATATATATATATGGATAATAGATAGATAGATTGTTCACATGTGTATGTGTCTATGCAGTACCATACCTGGGTTGTGGAGATGGTGTTTGGGGTTTACATATTATGCTCTACATGTGATGTTGTAGATATGTTGTATGTGTACATGGGGTGTGCATAAGAATAAGGTGGGATGGGGAAATTGGGGGAAGGGGGTATAGAGAGAGAGTGATGGAGGAGAGGTCGTGGGAAAGGAAAAAGAGCTGGAATGATTTGAACTTATCCATAAATCATTTTCCTTTTCCCACCCCCAACCAGCATTATCACACCAGTGCCACCACATTATCTCACTTATGACAATGATCATCATCCTGTAGTACTGTAGATCTCCTTTATGATAATGATCATCATCTATCAGTCATAGATCATTTCCTCTATTCCCCCAACTGGCATTAACATACTAAGGCCAGTACACTGTTCCACTTTTGTAAATGA
>JADBJO010002922.1:97500-105000 GCA_016801955.1 Conus betulinus | reverse complement strand
CAAGGCTGCTCTATAGCGTCATGACCATTCTATATCGCCAAGGCCGCTCTATATCGTCAAGGCCACTCTATATCATCAAGGCCACTCTTTATCGTCATGGCCGACCCATATTGCCAAGGCCCGCTCTATATCGTCAAAGCCGCCCTATATCGTCAAGGCTGCTATCGTCAAGGTCGCTCTATACCGTCAAGGCTATTCTGTCTCACCGCTCTATGTCATTAAGGGCGCTCGATATCGTCAAGACCTCCCTATATCATGAAGGCCGCTCTATATTGTCAAGGCCCGTGTATATTGTCAAATCCGGTCTGCATCGTCAAGCCCTCTCTATATCATTAACATCCCCCTATATCATCAAGGCTGCACTATATCGTCAAATGCCGCGCTATATCATCAAGGCCCCTCTACATCGTCAAGGTCGCTCTATATCATCAAGACTCCTCTATATTGTCAAAGCCGTTCTATATCATCAACGCAACTTTGTATCGCCAAGGCCCTTTAAACCGTCAAATCCGCCGCTCTATATCGTTGAGGCCCTCTATATGGTCAAGGCCGCTCTATAATTTAAGGCTGCTCTACACCGCCTCCCTATAGACAGTCGGACAGCTTATTGTCCTTTATGGCCAATAGGCTGTGGAAACTGGACCTTTTTTTCATTCTTTTTAAAGTCTGATGACTAATGCCGACGGTGTCACATAAACTCCAGCATGGCCCTGGCTTAAGGATTATACCAGCTGTCTCTCTGTCGGTTTTATGTGTTTCTTTGTATATCTGTTTGCTCTATGGCTTTCTAGCTCGTCACACTATTCATGTAACTATGAATCGGGTCATCGTTATTATTATTCTTCTAAACCTCCTGTCTCTGTGTCGGGTTATCAGTGTCGCTGATATCATACATTCATAATATTCATGAGCTTTGTTATTTCATAGGTTCAGTTCCACCTGGCTTGGAGATGACAAAGCAAAGAATCTCCTCATCGTCTATTGCTTCCCAATCTGAGATGCAGATTACAAAGATTACATATCGATCAGGCTTCAGTCAAAATAATATCTGTGTGTTATACGCTGGTGTTAATGTTTGTCTGATTATCATTAACGCGGAGTGCCATGAATAAAAATGATGAGGACAAGAGCTGTGTGATTGTCCGTCGAAATTTGCAGTTGGGTCCCCGTCAGCAGCCCACTCGCTTTTCACAACAAGGCCGGTAATTGATATGTGGCCGTGCTGCAGTGATGTCCCTTGTGGTGTATTAACCTTATTGGGTTTCTGTGTTGAGACAGAAAGAATCAAGGCGTTACGTCAGTGATTCCTGCGATGAATGATTGATACAGCGCGGCACGTCTGGGGGCATTATTAGTGTGGGCGCCTAACTGCTACTTTGCGTGACTTTGCGTACTACCAACAGCCTCGGACGTGCTCACGTGTGTGTGTGTGTGTGTGTGTGTGTGTGTGTGTGTGTGTGTGTGTGTGTGTGTGTGTGTTGTGTGTTTTGTGTGTGTGTCCATACGCATATACGCGCGCGCGCGCGTGAGCATGCGCGTACGTGTGTGTGTGTGTGTGTGTGTGTGTGTGTGTGTGTGTGTGTGTGTGTGTGTGTGTGTGTGAGAGAGAGAGAGCGCCAGCCAGCCAGAAAGACACGGACACAGAAATAGACACAGACAGGCAGACGGACAGGCAGACAGACTGACAAGCAGACAGGAAACAGGGGCACAGAAGAACATAGCAAGCGAGAGACAGAGACAGATAGTGACAAAGAGAGAGAGACAGACAGAAACAGAGGGAGGCTGATGGGGTCGGAAGAGGCAGACTTACGCAGGGAGAGACGAACAATTTCGTTCAGCCCAGACATCTTGAGCTGCAGAAGTGTTCTAGAGGCTCTTGGCTTACCTTCCACACTGGATCACTGTATGCATAGTAGGGCACCCGACAATCAACAGGTGATAGAGTGCTGCCACACACCTAAACGAGATTGCTGCTGCCTGAATGTGTTCCATCATGCATTCCAGCGGGCAATGGGGTAGGCCTGGCGGTGCCCGTTCCACTTCAGGAATCCTAGAGGATGCAGGAGACCGTGATGGTTCTCCACCCCCTCGACTCCCTCGACGTGGGTGACCGGAATTTTAATGCGTGGATCTAATCTGCTGTGTATCAGATATACAGGACGGAGGGGGTACAGCACTGGGTTTCAAGACCTGAAAACGCTATTCCACATTTCCCTTACCAGGTGCTTACTATGCTCCAGCCTACGACACTGATCGAGAGTCAGACGTTCTAACAACACAACTGACGCATTGGATATTCTTTGTTATTTCCATGTATAGGCAGCCAAGGACACGCCAAAATATTCGTATTTCTTTTCGTATTACAGACACCCATGGACACATTAGATACCCATATTTCGTTTCCTATTACAGATATCCATGGACACATCAAATGCCCCCTATTTCCTTTGCTTTTATAGACACGCAAGGGTACATCAAACACTCGTATTTCATTTGCTTTTATAGACACGCAAGGACACATCAAACACCCGTATTTCTTTTGCTTTTATAGACACCCATGGATAAACCAGATACCCAGACTTCTTTGCCTACTGTAGACACCCAAGAACACATCAGATACTCGTATTTATTTTCCTACTATAGACACACACAGACACATCAAATATCCGTATTTCTTTTCCCTATCATAGACACTCCAAAAACACATCAGATACCCGTATTTTTTTTCCTGTTTCAGACATTCTGGGACACACCAGATACCCGTATTGCGTGTTTGTGCGCGCGCGCGTGCACGTGATGCTGTCTCGCGTGAATTCTTTCTTTTTATGGTGCAGTCGTGTAACCACCTTTTTGTGTGTTATTATCATTTGTTCTAAGAGAAAGTACACACAAACATTTTCAATATAAAACTATGTGACACAGTTTCTATTCTTCGGGGTAGAAGTTCGAATTACTGTTCGACTTGGAATGGAGAACAGTTTCTTTGAATGGGTCTGTAAGACGGCCACCAGTGTAGGTCCGCATGGATGTCTGTAACCCATGCGAGACCCCGGTCGGTAAAATAATCCATAGACAGTGTCTGTCTGCACACACCCTGCCTGAACCAAGACTCACAAAGAGGGCTCCCTGATGGATAAAAAAAAAACCAGTAATGCATGTAACGATGAATGAAACTGCTGATTTATGCTTGACGATACACACGGGAAACCAATGGTGAATACCGACTAACCCAGCAGGGTTTAGCAGATAATCAGCCTTTTGAAGAAGTGAGAGTGCAAAAAGACCAGTAATGCATGCGTGGATGATTGACGCTGTGTTCATTTATGCATGACAATACGAATGGAACACCAATGGTTATTACTGACTAACCGAACAGGGTTGCCCAGGTAATCAGCCTTTTGATGGAGCGAGCGCGCAGTGTGAACGCGCTTCGAGCTTGGTCGGAGACCGGAAATAGACACAGTACACTTATCGTATGATCTTTGTCGTGGTTGCCGTCATCTTGCACGTAAGCCATGCTAAACAAGACGGAAGAGAAGTATTTATGATTTTACATCAGAAGTATCCGTCGAAGACGAAATCTAAAGCGGGCGGAATAGGGAGGGAGGGGGAAGATGATGTTGTCTCGTTCGTCGTCATTTCTTCAGATGGATTCCCCCGTCTCCTCGACAAAGGTGGCAGTATGTTGCAGGTCCTCCAGTCCTTCGTAAGGGGGAGGGGGGGGGGGGGAATTAGGGAGGAATTATTTAGGAAAAGGGGGGTGGAGGGTGGGTGGGTGGGTTAAGGACTTATGATGTTACTCCATCGGTTAAGATTCTTCTCTCTCTCTCTCTCTCTCTCTCTCTCTCTCTCTCTCTCTCTCTCTCTCTCTACCTACCTCTTCTTGGTCAGGTGCAGCAATAGTGGTTAGTCTCTTCCTTCAATCCTACACTATGCAGAAGCGCACAGGACATAATGTGTCTTGACTTAAGTCACATTTACAACATTCTGTTGTTATATAGTATATCATACTGTATATTGTTTTTTGCATCATATCATATTGTCTTGTTCTATGTATCACTATATGTTATATAATATGGTATATTACATTGTTGAGAATGAACAAGAGCACAACACTCTGCGCAAGCTTTCGATTTATTGCAAATCTATATCTTACAGGCACAGATCAACTTTAACAAGGCAGATTAGCTATCAAGCATAAAATAAATGATCTAGAGTAATCTTGAGATGCCGTTTGCTTTGGGAAAAAAAAAAAAATGATGTGCATTTTTAGACAACCGAACACACACAGAGATTGTACTGTACGTCCTTAGAACACCGCATCATATATCGCATGTTATATATCATATTATGTCACATTCCATTGTATTATGTTGCATTATTTTATTATGTTATATTACGTTATATTATACTGTGGCATGTTATGTTATGTTATGCAATGCTTGTTTTGTTATGTTAAGTCATACTATATTTCGTTGTTATGCTATGTTGTGTTATTATGCAACATTGAAAAAGATAGCAAAAAGAGCAGAGTGGCGGTGGAAGGTAGCGTTCTCATTATCCCTGCCTTCATTAGCTCGCTGTCGTGTAACAATGATCACCCTGGTCTCTGTGGTCATGCGAACGATGCCTGGGGCGACAAGGGCGGTAATCCAGAGGGATGATGGGAACAGAAGTGGAATGGAGGAGAGGATGGGGATTTTTCAAGCCTAGGGCAATGCAGCTCTGTTGATTCTCTCTCTGTCATCTGTTCATTGCGTTGGCTTTTTTACAGCCCTAAGCGACACTGGGAGCAGCAATAAACGAAATATTGTTTGATCGTGTAATACTTCTGATATATTGTTTTCTCTTATTATTGTCGCCATTATCATCATCATCATCATCATCATCATCATCATCATCATCATCATCATCCTCTTCGTCTTTTTCTTCTTCTTCATCGTCATTATGATCATCCTCATCTTCCTCATTTTCATCTTGTTGGTTTACGAATGCTTGTTTTCATTTACTTAAAATGTTTTCGTTTCGAATCCGCTCAGATACCCTTTTAATTAGGTGGCTGCAAAATGTATATCGAGAAAGAAAGAAAGAAAAAGAAAAAAAGCCATAAAAAAGGAAATGACACTAAAGATGGAAGGAAATAATGAATGAAAGAGAGAAAGAAAGAAAGAAAAGCTAGGAGAGAAAGAGAGAAAGCAAAGATAGGAGGGGAACTGAAAAAGAAGCATGCAAAGAAGGGATAAAAGAAAGAAAAAAAGATGAAAGGAAGTTAAAAAAGCAAAGAAGGAATAAAACACAGAAAGAGAAAGAGGGAGGAAGAAGGGGAGGGGGCAATAAATGACAGTAGCAAATAGGGAGTAAATGAGGGGAAGGAAGCAAAGAAGAAATGAGGGAAAGAAAGGACGACGGACGGGCAGGGAAAGGGAAAAAAAAAATAAGCCAAAAATACACCTAACCCATGCTGCTTGAACTAAAAAATTACGTAATGCATCACTCGTGTTAAGCATCAGAGTGTAAAGCTTTCCATCTGAAAATAATCCACTGACGTCACGGGAACGTGTCAATGTGAAAAGAAAGCTAAAGCCGTCCATGGCTTCAACTAAAAAAAAAAAAAAAAAAAAAAAAAAAGCGTGGTCCCGCTACCTCTTTTTTATTTGAAGTTAGTTGTTGAGCGTCGAAGCGACTGCCAAAGCTTACTGGCTCCTTAGCTGGAGAGTTAGTTTCCGGTCGTGTGGGCCTTACTTGTAGGTTTCTCAACAACACAGGTTAAGGATAATTTGAAGGAAAATCTGAAATGAGGCAGTACACAGTAAATAACTAACAAGAAAGGTAACTCTTGCTCCCATAACGAAATAATTATGTTGCAAGCAGCATTCGTTGGAGTTATCGGCCTGTAATCATTTCATCATGGGAGCAAGAGTTACGTTACTTTGTTTGTCTTTGGGGATTATTGGTTTATGAAGTAATTCTCAATTCTCTGCATTTCGCGTGCCCAGTTTTCAAATGCCCCATAAAATGCTCCTTTTCTGAATACATTATTTCAGTTTTCCTTGACTCTAGTGCGAAGATGAAGCTGTCAGCAAAGATCTTGAGGATGTTGGCAGAAGAGTCGTGTAAGCCGTTCAAACGGCCAGTAATAAATCAGGTCCATAAAGTCAGTAAAGAGCAAAATTCAAATATGAATCATTTCTATTGTCAACTGAATATCATATTATCCCTTTGTATATAACTTCTAGCGTCGGGTCATTCGTACAGAAATGAAATATAGTCTGCGCATTGAACATCCTTTTGAATGTAACAAAACGAACTTACTTTGCCTGAACTTTCACAAGATATTTTGAACAACGCCTATCAAAATACACTATCTGAAGCAGAATACCAAGTTCCGAGTCCACTTTGCTTTTCCACATTCCTGCCATTGATTCTGTGCGGTTTTGCACGATGTTGTTCTTTTTCCAAAAACGTTCCATATTCAAATATTAATCAGATGCCTAAGGTAATCGATATCGCCAGCGTTTCGCAGAGTCACAATTACCGTACCGTTCCACACAGCTGGATAATGCGTACTACATAAACGACAAAAATGAACGTACAGGAATAAGGAATTAGCTTGTTCATTTCCTAACATCTTTTGCAACTTACCGTTTGTCTTGAGACACTGTTGTATTCCAGTGACTGAGCTGCATGTGTATTGTGTCAATAGCAGCAGGTTTCTCCCACCTTTGCATGCAGTCTCTTAGCTGTCTTCAGAATCAGTTGGAGTGTGCACTGAATTTTCATTGGTTTTAAACGCAGAGCTGAAAGAAATGAACCGCTTCTGACAGATAATGTACGGCCTCCGCTGATGATACAATACGGACAGAGATGGACGTAGCTGTAACCGATTTCCAATAACGGGGTGTGTAGTAACATTTTGTGACTGACTCCAGTTATAGAAAGCACAGTAAGTAGGTATGATTGACTCCAATAATAGAGAGCGCAGTAACTGGTTGTGATTGACTCCAATAATAGCGTAGTAACTAGGTATGATTGACTCCAATTATAGAGAGCGTAGTAACTAGGTATGATTGACTCTAATAATAGAGAGCGCAGTAATTAGTTATGATTGACTCCAATAATAGAGAGCTCAGTAATTAGTTTTGATTGACTCCAATGATAGAGAGCGTAGTAACTACTTGTGATTGACTCCAATTATAGATAGCGTAGTAACTGCTTGTGATTGACTCCAGTTATAGAGAGCGCAATAACTAGTTGTGATTGACTCCAATTATAGAGAGCTCAGTAACTAGTTGTGACTGACATCAATAATAGAGGGCGCAGTAATTAGTTATGATTGATTCCAATAATAGAGAGTGCAGTGATTAGTGTGATTAATTCCAATAATAGAGCTCAGTAACTAGTTGTGATTGACTCCAGTTATAGAGAGCGCAGTACGTAGTTGTGATGGTCTCCAATTATAGAGAGCGCAGTACGTAGTTGTGACTGACTCCAATTATAGAG
>JADBJO010002922.1:90000-92500 GCA_016801955.1 Conus betulinus | reverse complement strand
GCTGTTTCACTCATTTCAGCGGAAGGGAGAAAATGACACATCCTTGGAGTTTCTGCACCATTTCTCAGCTCACAATGGTCCTAGCATACTTTCGATAACATTACGCTGACATAAAACCAGGTGGATGATAACCATATCATATTCATTGTAGCAGCCCCAATCAAAATTCGATGACTACATTGTTTTGCTGGTCGTTTTCCCGAGAACAGTAGGAAATGTTGAGGGGCTTCAGATCCGGCGATCATGATATGACAAACCTACAGTGACAGTGAAACAACGAAGATGCAGAAAGAAGGACAGAAGGAGAAGAAGGAGTAAGAAGTAGTCAATGAGACGACGACGTCGACGATGATGATGATGATGGCGGCGATGACGATGATGACGACGTCGACGACGACAATGATGAAGATGAGGATGACCATGACGATGATGGTGGTACAATTCAACTTTCTCTAAAGAATAATTTGTTTGTAAATCTGTTGCAGTTAGCTATAAAGAAAATGACGTTTCTTACCTTATAAACAGTGAAAAGAAAACAAAAGAATATAAAAAGCCAGTGTTCATGACATATAGAAAACTGAACTGGAAATATTGGTAAACCAACGTACATGTGCAATAACCCAAAGAACCTGCAGGCAGTGAAAAGAGTAAATTCAAGCATTTAATGCAAAGAAAAAGAGAGAGAGAGCAAAGAAAAGAAAACAAAAAATAAAATTGGTTCTAGTCATCTCTTACACGCTGCCACTATTTTGTTTTTATACCAAAGGTACCACAACAATAAGCGAAGTATCAATTGTCTGGATTTAATTAACGGTGATTAACGACCTGACAATAGAGTCTGTAATGATGGTCCTGTAAATTGGTCAGTTACCACAGTCCACAAGTGTATTACGTGATTGCTGCATACCTGACTTGTTATGATCTTTTGTTGCTAGTATAAACATATGATATTCATGTAAACATGTGTACATAGTCGTTTGCTTACGTAACTATTATGATAAACATGCAAGAATGTATACAAGTAGTTGTACCTGCACGCATGCACGTATGTCTCACGCGCGCGCGCACGCGCGCCCGTGTTTTAGTTCTACTTTTAGTATTGTTAACTTCTTACTCATTCATAATTTTTTCCCCTTTTACCTATTATTATTATTATTACTATTATTATTATTAGCATTATCATTATTATCATCATTAAAATAACTGTTCTTATCGGTGTATATTGTTATGAATTCTGTCATCATCAGTAGTAGTAGAAGTAGTAATAATAGAAGTAGTAAAAATAACAATAATGATAATGATAACAATAACAATTATCAGTATCATTATTATTATTCTTGTTCTTCATATTGATGTTCTCGTTCTTGTTATCAAGATAACTATTGCACTTTTCTTTAAATTCTGCCTCAGTAACTTTCCAATTCATCATATTTCTCTATCTACCACCCCCGTCCCTTCCCTGCCTCTCTCTTTCTGTCTCTGTCTTCTCTCTGTCTGTCTGTCTCTGTCTCTCTCTCTGTCTCTGTCTCTGTCTCTCTCTCTCTCTCTCTCTCTCTCTCTCTCTCTCTCTCTCTCTCTCTCTCTCTCTAAACTCTGTGCTATAGAAGGTAAACGTGTGCTATGATGATGACTGGTGATTTACACGTCTGCCAGTTGCTATGGGTCAGGTTGTGTTGCTTAAATGAAGTAGGTTCTAAAAAAAACTAAACTATTTTTTTTAAAGACTGCTGACGGGCGTTCAAATAAAAAAGCTGTAGCTGTCCTGTTTTTTTTTTTTGCAGCTTAGCTGCAATTTACTTGAAGTGATTCATGCATACGTCCTCTTCCTTGACGAGCAATTCGTCCACCTACCCACGTCTTCTGCAGATTACTGCAAAATACCGAGTAGAGCAGAGGCAAGAACCGAACACATGTCAGTCTAACGTTAATACAAATTATTGATTTTTGTCTGGTCTGTCTTTCTTTAAAACACCCCCACACCACACACACTCGCACACAACACATAAACTAAAACCTCCGTTCTGACATAACTATGCAGTTATCTAGAGAAACCATGTGATATAAATGTACCGAGTAACAATGCATATCACACTATATGATGATGTACAGTCATTATTTAAGGCTGTCAAAGCACGGCTTCGCTTTGCGAAATTCAATTCAATTGCCTATGGTTTATTAACCTTTTGTGAAAACCGGCTTGGTGTGTGTAAGATTTTTATTATTTTTTTTTCTGTCCCAATCTCTGCGCCACCTCAGAGGCAGTGCACCCACGCCGCTCATTCCGACACCCCGTCCACAGCCACAGCCCGGTCGGCCCCGCCGCAGCCCCGGCACCGACAATCCACAGGGAGCAGTCAATGTCAAGTCGTCAAGAGGCAACCCACCGGAGGAGACACTGCACTGCTGCCGAGTCACTTCGGTGGTGTTCAGTGGCGCCTGTTCTGATCTAACATACGCAGGACACCACCTACTAAACCCCCTACTGACGACAATAATTGCT
>JADBJO010002922.1:80000-82500 GCA_016801955.1 Conus betulinus | reverse complement strand
CCTCCATGGGAACGCAAACCGTGTTTCAGCTGACCGTAGATTGTCTCGAGTAGCCGGTGGTCTGGCATGCGAGCTACATGACCTGCCCATCGAAGCTGATACATCATCAGGATGGTGTGGATGCTCGGCAGGTCTGCCTGGTAAAGCATCTCCGCGTCTGGGATTTTGTCTCGCCGTTTTATGCTAAACAGTTTTCTGAGGTAGGTGGTGTGGAAGAGGTTAAGCTTCTTGGCATGCCGTTGGTATACTATCCACGTTTCACATACACAGAGGAGTATGAGAAGAAAAACTGCTCTGTACACCTTTAGCTTGGTCTCTAGACTGCTGCCTCTTCTATTCCAAACATTGGGAGGTAGTCTGCCAAACGTTGCACTTGCTTCTGCAATTCAGATGCTCACTTCATCGTCGACGGTGACGTTCTGGGACAGTGTGATGTCAAAGTAGGTAAATTTGCTCACGGCAGTGAGTCTCACACCATTGTGATGTCAGAAGAAATGGAGAAAATATCAATTTTTTTAAAAAACTAAAGATGTGTTAGACTAGCTGAAAATCTTCCATCGTTGTTGTTTTCATGGTACACATATGATCTTAGTTATTTGTTAGAAGATCATTGTAATGTTTTGAGTACTAATAGGTCAAACTACAATTGGCTTCTTTTGCTGTTGTATGCTGATGATGTTTTAGTCAGTATCTTCCAGTGGCGAATTGAATGCGCTTAACGAACGTTGTATGAGTTAAGTCGCAGTTGGAAGTTGGAAGTCAACTCTTCTAAAAACCAAAGTCATGATTTTCAATAGCGAACGAGTCCAAACGGTAGTTTTGAATATGGCGAAGTCAGTTCATTCAGATATCTGGGAGAATTTTTCATCAACACTGAAAAAGAAAGTTTGTTTATTATCAAGCTCAAAAGGTGATGTTCGCTTCGATACCTACGACAAGGAATTAACAATTCCATGTAAGTGTAGTCTCGATTTTTTTCCAAGCAAATTCCTGGCTGTCAGGTCTGTGAGCATGACGTGATTTTAATGAGATGCTGCGATGAAATTTAAAAAAAATACACATTAAGATCTGATTCACGGAGAAACTGGTTTCCATCCGATCTCTCTTTCGATCATGTAGAATGGTTTGATTTTTGATTTGTGTTCGATATCTCTTTTGTTCAGGCAGAATGATTCGATTTTGAATTAAGTAATATACATCAAACTAAAATCATGTGTTAAACATCTAAAATGCTGAATTGTAAAGTTGTCTGTATAATTTACATATCATACGCAATGGGTATTTCCCTGGATTAGATTTAAAACGCAGATATAATTGAAAGTCGTTGGACTGCGTTTGGACCTACCAATCTTTCTTTCAGAGGAAGCATTGTGTAGGAATATTCAAGAATCCTCGCAGATAATCACAAAAACATAACACGAGAAGCTATGCAAAATAGAAGTAGATCTCTCTCTCTCTCTCTCTCTCTCTCTCTCTCTCTCTCCTCTCTCTCTCTCTCTCTCTCTCTCTCTCTCTCTCTCTCTCTCTCTCTCTCTCTTCACAAAGGTTCTCATGCAGTTAATTGTTTCATTTTTTTCGTGTATATTGTTTGATTTGCTTCTTACAATATATTTTTTTTTTGCCCAGAGGACTGGATGTAAAAAAAAGTATTCATACTTAGTCCACTACCTCTTGAATAAAATGTGTTCGTTCGTTTATTCGTTTGTTCGTTCTCTGTCTGTTTGTCTGTCTGTCTCTCTCTCTGTCTCTGTCTGTCTGTCTCTCTCTCTCTCTCAATCCATTGTGTGAGTGAGTGTGTGTGTGTGTGTGTGTGTGTGTGTGTGTGTGTGTGTGTGTGTGTGTGTGTGTGTGTGTGTGTGTGCGTGCGTGCGTGCGTGCGCGCGCGTGTGTATGTGTATGTGCGTGCGTGTGTGTGCGTGCGTGTGTGTGTGTGTGTATGTGTGTGTGTGTGTGTGTGTGTGTGTGTGCGCTCGCGCGCGCGCGTGCGTGTTTGCGTGTGTTTATTGTAGGACAAATATGTAGATAGGGAATATGAAACAAAAGAGTACGTGCGGATAGGGATGCGGGTAAAAGAGTGAGAGGGCGTTACAGTATTCTTGTGAAATCCTTCACTGGCAATACATAGGGACCGTGATAGCCTGTCTTGGAAACACAATCATTTCTGTCACCTGCCCACAGGCCCTTCATCCGTCCAGACGGACTCAATGTTTCTTTCAGATATTTTACAGAAAGAGAAAATGGCGTACTCTCTCTGTCTGCCTGTCTGTCTGTCTGTCTGCTCTTCTCTCTCTCTCTCTCTTAAGATTTTATTGTGAAGGATCTCTCTCTCTCTCTCTCTCTCTCTCTCTCTCTCTCTCTCTCTCTCTCTCACTCTCTCTCTCTCTCTCCTCTCTCTCTCTCACCACACACACACACACACACACACACACACACACACACACACACACAAATAGTGAGTGTGCGCGTGCGTGCGTGCGTGTGCGTGCGTGCGTGCGTGCGT
>JADBJO010002922.1:62500-75000 GCA_016801955.1 Conus betulinus | reverse complement strand
AAATCTGATATATGGAGCACGTTCTGTTTGTTTGGCAGCCTGCCTGATTGTCTGTCTGTCTGTCTGTCTGTCACTCTGTTGTGTCCCGTCACTTTTTGTTAGATTTTTTTTTCTCCAATGTTGGCATGGCCACTCATTACCATACTGGCCACAGCAGCAATGAATCACTCTTGTACTAACTAGTCGCGCTCTTCGCATTTGTGATGCGGAAAAAAGTCCGACACTATAGCGAAGTGAAGCGATGTTGGAATTCGAAGCAGGTCTTGGGGGGGGGGGGGGGGGGGGGGGGGGGGGGGGGGGGGGGTAGGGGGGTAGAGAGTGCAGGGGGACGACAAAACAAGAGGGATAACTAGGATAGAGGGAGAGGAGATACAGGAAAGGGGCTTGGGGAGATGGGGTATAGGATGCGGGAGAACACACGGTGGAGTGGAGAAGTGGACGGGGTGATTGGGAGGAGGGAACGGGTGGTGGTGGTGGTGGTGGTGGTGGACGGGATAGGGAAGGGGGAGGGGGTGAGAAAAGGGGATGAGGGAAGATGCAGGATGACATGGGGGTGGGGAAAAGAGGGAGGGGAGACGAAGAAATGAAAGGGGGGGAGGGGGATGGGAAAGTGAAAGGTGCGAATAAGAGAGAGGAGGAGGGAAGACGGATGAGGATGGTTGGGGGGAATGGAACGGACGTAAGAATGGGACGGAAACGGCCAAAGAATGGGAAAGTGGGGGGGGGGGAGACGGGAGAAGAGAAGGGGAGGTGCCATGTTTAGTATACTTTTAGACACACTGTTCTGTATAGATTTTTCATTCCCTTTTCCTTCTTCATCCGTCTCCCCCCTAAGCATCCCCACCCACACCACACCCCTTTTAAAAATAAGAAAAAAAACTTTGCCAAGTCATTAAAATGATTATGGAAGAATTGTTGGCCTGCACTTGTTTTCCCCACTACTAAATTGTTGACCATTATTATAGTTTGGCCTGCCAGTGGGAGATTGCATCTCTAAGGGGATCCAAGTAAAGGCTGTTCTGCACAATTCTTAGCTGCTGAGACCTCTTACGTGACTGACAATGCTTGGGTTATTACACATTAAAGAGGACCACTTTGACTGTTGACACATTTTGATCTCCATTGCATCGTTAAATGAATCCTCAAGCATAGGCTCAAAGATTATCCCCTTCATTTTACTGTTTATTTAATGATTTTAGTTTTTTCAGCAACTTATTTTCTTAATGCTCTTTCGTTCCGTTTTCCTTCTCTAGCCTTCGTTGGCTGCTTTGGGGTGCTGTTGGATTCCGTGTTTGAACCTTTGGTAGTGAGAATACCACAGAATTGTAGACTGGTAATTCTCTATTTGATGCCAAGGTAACTTAAAATCAAAAACAAACTTGCCTAGCTGTACAAAAGATCTCGGAACAAGCGATATGACAAATTTTTTTTTCTGAGAATGGTAAAAATTTTTCAGTCTTCTCCCTTTCCCCCATCTCGTCCTTCAAACTGCTGGTAAAAAGACTGTAGATTTTATGATATATATGCCTTGAATTTTCACCTTTTTTATTTAACATTTTTCACTCGTTTTCCCCCCCCCCCCTTCCCCCCCCCCCCCCCCCCCCCCCCCCCCTTTTCTTGTTTTTAGAAGTCTTTGCCAGGTCAATTATGTACTGATAAAAGATATGTTAGCCTGCGCTTGATCCCCCTCCCCCCCCCCCCCCCCCCCCCCACCCCCCCCCCCCCCTCCGTCATTGAATTGTACAATGTTGGCCAGTCGATATGAGCCTGCATCTCTTAGTAGAAGATCCAAGTTAAAAGCTGCTTAGCACTATTAATAACTGCTGTGGTGTCAGCAGAGTAATTAAACAGAAGACCTGAACACTTTGACTGTTGGCACATTCTGATCTCCCTTGCATCTTTAATTAATCGATCTTCACGGAGAGGCTCAATGACTATCGTCTTCATCTACTAAATGATTTTGATTTGTCAGCAACTTATTTCCTTAGCACACTTTCGTTCCGTTTTTTTTTCTCTGTCCTTGGATGACTGCTGTTGGAGTATGTTTTTTTTTTTTTTTTTTTTAGCCCTTGGTGGTGAAAATATCTAAGAAATTGTATGTACACTGTAGTAGTATCTCTCTATATGAAAGGGACTACAGACAAACATAATAGCCGAGCCTCCCTGACGAGAGCGATCCAGTCTCGGACAAGGCCATATTAATTGTTCCGTAGTCAAGACATGTTACAAGGCTGTCAAGGCAGGAATTCTGTGGAATATATATTTTCCCTGTTTTTTTTTTTTTTTCATTCTTTACCAATCTCTTTTCTCACCCCTTCGTTTTTATTATTATTTTTTTTTTTTTACAATGTTGGTCTGCTCTTTGTTCTTGCCCCGCCTCCCCCTTGTTGTGTGTGTGCGTGCGTGCGTGTGTGTGTGTGTGTGTGTGTGTGTGTGTGTGTGTGTATACGTGGGGTGCGTGTAACACTTTTTCATTTACGGTACGACAGAATAGGGTAGAAATTGCTCACTTTTTCAAGTCTTCGCTGCACTAAAATCTTCTCCCAGAGCTAAAAAATAAATATCCCCCACAGAGGTTTCCGGTTCCCGAAGAAAATGAGAAAAATGAATAAGCAAAATAAAAATTTAAAAAAAAATGGAACTACGAATGATTTGTCTATCAAAGAACACAATATATGGTGCAAGAAAACTAATGTAGCAAGAGAGCTGCATAAAGAAGAAGTGGAGAAAATATTGCTGTAACTGACAGACAGAAAGAAATCATGAGACAGAACAAACAAACAAACACACTAAAAACAAAAACGAAAAAAGGCAAGAGAATAATACGAACATCCAAACGCCGGAAAGCTACAGAGGTTCCAGCTACCATTCTTTTTTTTTTTTTTTACCCCTTTCCTTCCCCCCCCCCCCCCCCCCCCCCCCCCCCCTCCCACACACACACACACATACAAGACGAACTTCCACTTGAGACGAACAATTCCAGCTTGACTCAGCCTGCACATGCCAGGAGATTGCATATGGCGGATGCTAGTGTTCTTCTTGGCGAGAAAACAGGGAGAAGTACACTCCTTTCCTACAGGTTTTTGTCCTGCCAGCTTTAATGGCTTGTAGGGACTGTCCTCATGGCTTCCTGTTATTGGCGTGTGAGGCCGATTTTCACCTGCTCTTTCAAATCTCAGCCTGGTAATTTTGGCAGCATCGAATTTCTCCACCCTGGACCTGGACAATTTTTTCCCCCTATGCTTTTGTGTGTGAAATCTTTGACCAGTCTCTGCGGTTTTTCTTTTTACCCCCTGTATCATTTTTCTGGACTCAGTCCTCGTGAGCATCTTTGGCTCTGCTCTCTTGGCTCTCTCTTCTCCATCTCCGTGCTCTCGTCCCTTGGCTCACCTCTCCTCTCCCTCTCCTCCTCTCTCCCTCTTCTCTCCCCCTGCCTCTCCCTCGTGCTCCCTCCTCTCATCCCCCCCCTCTCTCTCTCATCTCTCCCTGTGTCTCCGAACCTTTGCCTCCTCTCTTCTCCTCCCCGCACCCTATGCTCGTCTCCTCTCCTCTCCTCCCTCTCCTCCCTCCTCTCTCTCTCTCTCCCCGCCTCGTCTCCCTCCTCCGAAAAACTTCTCTCCCTCCCTCCCTCACATCGTGCCTCTTCTCGTCCTTCTCTCCTCTTCTCCCATTCTCCAACAGATCTTCTTCTCTCATTCCTCCTCATGTCTTCCCTCCCCCCTCTCTCCATCCTCCTCTCTCTCTCTCTCTCTCATCCTCTCTCTCTCTCCTTTCCCCCCCTGTTCTCCATTCTCTCTCTTCTCTGTCTATTCTCACCTCTTCTTCGCTCACCTCTCAATCTGCTCTTGTCTCTGTCTCTCTCCTCTCTCTTCCTCACTCTCTGGTCACTCTCTCCCTCCTTCTCTCTTTGTCCCTCTCTTCTTCTCTCTCTCCCTCCCGTCTCTCCTCTTCCCTTTCTCACTCTCTGGTGTGCCTCTCTCTCTACCCCCCTCATCTCGGTCCCCCCCTCTCCTCTGTGTCCCCCATCTCTCGGTGCTCTCTCTCTCCTATCCCCCCGTCCTCTCGATCCCCCTCTCTCTCTGTCATCCTCTCTTCTCTATTAGACACACAGACCAAACTTTCCCTGACACAGACATACCTCGTCAACACACACACTCTTCACACTCCTCACACGTTCTTCACACACACACACAACCCCACACAGCGCTCACCTTCGTTCAATCGCTAAGAGACAGAACAGGAAAATACCCCGAGAACTCAGAAATCGACAAAACATGGTGTGAGCAGGCTGACACATTCCACACAGCAATATCAAGTTATACCTATCTCTGCCCTCGCCACATCAAGTCCACCCTTCTGCCATTGCCACATCAAGTCAACAACTGTCATCCCACTAAGACATCAAGTCAACACCTGTCTCCACTGCGAACATCAAGTCTCATGTTCTCGTCTCTCCCCCACTAAGACATCAAGTCAACACTGTCCTCCTCACCTAAAGACCTTCAGTCATTTCCCTCCTTCCTCATCACCATCAACACTTTTCTACGTCACTCAAGGTCTCCACCTGTCTCCCACTGCCTCATCAGTCAACTCTGTCCCCTTGCCGCCCGCCTCCTCATCTCTCCCCTCCACATCACCATCACTTCTCCTCCTCTCTCCACTCTTCCGCTCACTCATCTCCCACTGCCTCTCCTCCTCCCTCCTCTGTTCCCACTTTCCACTCCTCCTCTCTCTCCCCACTCCCTCTCTCCTCTCTCTTCTCTCTCCTCCCCTCCTATCTCCTCACTCTTCATCTCTCTCCATCCCCTCCTCTCTTCTCCTCTCTCTCTCCTCTCCCACCCATCTCAACATCTTCTTCCCTCTAAGACTCCCAATCAACAACTGCCGTCCCGTCGCCATCATCTTCTCTCTCTCTCTCACGCCCCTCTCTCTCTCCTCTCCTCCTCTCTCTCCTCCTCCCCTCTCTCTCTGGCTCCCCTACGCTTTCCTCCAAAACTCTCCCGCTCTCTCAGACTTCCCTCTCGGTCTCCCACCTCTCTCTCGTACCCTCTCCTCTGTCTCCTCTCCTCTCTTTCTCACTCCTCTCTCCCTCTCACGTCTCCCTCTCCCTCTGCCCATCACTCTCTCTCCTCTCCCTCTCCTCTCTGTCCCTCCTCTTCCCCTGTCTTCTCAGTCTCTCTTTCTCCCTCTAACCTCAATCTCTCTCCTCCTCTCTCACTCACTAGTCTCCCCCGCTGACTCCTCGTCCACTCTCCCCCTCTCCCACTGCCTCCTCCTCTCCCGCCCTCCCCCTATCTCTCTCTCTCCACGGTCTCCCTGCCCCCCTCTGGTCCTCTCTGCCTCCCCAAGTCCTCCACTCCTCCTCTCTCCCTCTCTCCCATCTCAACATCAAGTCTCCCACTAAGACGATCAGTCCCTCTCTCTCGCCCCAAAGATTCTCGCTGTCCCTCTCTCCTCACATACAGTCCTCTCTCTCTCTCCCATCTAAGTCATTCCTCCTCTTTCCTCTCTCGCGCAGACCTCTCTCCCTCTCCTCATCGCCTCAATGTGTTCTGTGTGTCTCTTTAATTCTCATTCCACTCTGTCTCTCTCGCTCCTCCTAGTCAACGCTGTCTCCCACGCCACATCAAGTCTGGCACATGCTCCTGCTCTGCCCACATCTGCCAGCTGGACCCTATCTCTCCATCAATCACATTGTCTCCACTGCCACTCGAGTCACACTGTCTACCACGCTGGATTGATCTTGTCAACCCTTCTACCAACCGTGTGTCAATTCAACACTGTCTAACCATTCTGACTCAACAGCTGACACTTTTCCACTCTTATTCTCAGTCAACACACATCATCTCTCCACTGTGTCTCCTCTCTCTGTCACATCAACACTGTCTCCCACAGCAACAGTGACTAAGTCTTGTCAACTCTGTCTCCGACTCCCATCCTCTTAATGAGACCCACTCCCACATCTCTCAACTCTGTCTCCACTCTGAGGCTCATCTGTGTGTATCCTCAACCTGCGATGGTGTGGACTGTTGGTCGTAATCATCTGTCGATCTAGGCATCATTATCACATACCTTGAGTAGGGATTGATGATTAATTTGTTTCAACATGTTCACAGTTTAGCTAACATGAGAAGATCCCACCTCTTAAGAGACCGACCCTAGCTAAAAGGCTCTCTGCCCAATTCTTAACTGCTAACAACATTAAGTGGACCATCAATGTTTTGGGTTATCATTAAAGAGCAGAGCTGACCATTCACACACACACACACACACACAACACACACACACACACACACACACACACACACACACTCTCTCTCTCTCCTCTCTCTCTCTCTCTCACACACACACACACACACACACACACACATGCACGCACGCACGCACGCACACACACACACACACCACTCTCTCTCTCTCTCTCGATCTCTCTCTCTCTCTCTCTCTCTCTGTCTCTCTCTCTCTCGCATGCATGCACGCACACACACACGCACACACACACACACACACACACACCACACACACACACACACTGACAGACCACACACACACACTTCACACACACACACACACACACACACACACACACACACACACACACACACAACACACGCACGTACACACACACACACACACACACACACACACACACACACACACACACACACACACACATACATACATACACACACACTCCTCGAAGAGCGTTATCAGTTTTACGTCATTTTCCAACGCCAGTCTTCATGGCCTCCCTCAGCCACATTTCCTCGCCACCTCTCTACAACGACCACCTGTCTGGCTTTGCTGCGTGCGATACGGTGATAAAACCTGATGCTGAAGACATCGTTGTGGAGATTACTTTGCAAGAAAAACCTGAAGACCTACTTCTGCGGTCTAAACTCAACTAAATCACGACACGTGTGTGTACGTACGTATGTGTGTGTGGGTGGGTGGGTGTGGGTGTGGGTGTGGGTGGGTGCGTGCGTGAGAACGCGCGTGTCCGCGCGCGCGAACATGTGTGTTAGTTCTTTAGTTTAACGTCTATTCACTATAAGTGTTATTAGACGGAAAAAAATATATATGATTGTGTGTGTGTGTGTGTGTGTGTGTGTGTGTGTGTGTGTGTGTGTGTGTGTTGCGTGTGTGTGCGCGCGCGCGAGCGCGCGTGTGTGTGTGCAAGAGAGAGAGAGGACTCTGTTAGGGACAAGAGGGGAAGGTTGGGATGGGTGCTAAGATAGGTAGATATTTACTTATTCTGGTCGCTTATCTAGCCTTGAGTGTATGTCGATCGGGGGAATTAAAGTATTTGAAATGAAACAAATTTAGTAGAATTGGAGCATAATGCAGGGAGAAGGGTGGGGGAGGAGAAAGTTTGCGGGTGGGGATGGGGGGCATCAGGGTGGAAGGAGGAGGACGGAATAGAGGAAGGGAGTGGGAGGGTGGGGGGGTGGTGGGATAACCACATATATCATATAATCGTAACTCTTTTATATTTAGAATACTTTGTTCTAAAAGCATTTAATCGGAACCTATACATCAAACTAGTAACATGTCTGGAATGCATTACAGATAAATTGTTTAAAAAAGGATTTCGGATTCGCTGCTGCATTCTTTGCTTGTACACAGTGCTGGTAATACTGACTATTTGTTTTTTTTGTGCAGTTCAGCAACCTGATTTTGAGACACTTTTTCTATGCGCTGGTTAAATTCATGCAGATCTAGTCGAATGTCGAGATGCTGTGATCCTTCTGTATTTTTTGCTGCCCTTTTAGCCGCATGATCTGCCCACTCGTTTGGGGTGATTCCGGAGTGAGAAGGAATCCAGCAAAAGGTAATACTGGTACCCTTTAGAGACAACTCATGAATAATATGTTTTATTTCAATAGTCATTTCTAGTCGTTTTTTTTTTGCCTCGGGATTTAATGGCTTGTAAAACAGACTTTGAGTCCACACAGAATAAGATTTTGCATGTATCCGTCGAAAGATCTACAATGTAATTTAATGCCATAAGTATGGCTACAAGTTCAGCAGTAAAAATGGAATAATGTTTACCAATGTAGTATCGTTTTTTTCTGTTTTTTAATGAAGGTATTACAAAAGCTGCACCAGTATTTCCATCATCAAGAACTGATCCATCGGTGTATATCTTTAGATGGTCTGTATATTTACTTTCCAAGTGGGAATCAACTAAACATTTTAATAGATTAGGGGAATGGTTTTTAGATAAATCTGTGTGATCAATGTCAAATGTTTGGTTGATTTTGTTCCCATTCTGGAAGTGGAGAAAAGAAGGTTTAATTGCAACATTTTTCCCATTCAGCTCTGTATTACAGATAATATCTGAGGCAAATGTGTTAATGGACTTCAATGACTGTATTGTTCTAGCTCTTTTTGCAAAGTCGGTTTCTGAATTAAGATTGTTTTCTTTTTGTGAAAATGTTTCATAAGCAGAAGTTTTAAGGATAAATTTCGCAGCTGAGGCTTTTCTTTGTTCATCGAGGGGTAGAATACCTGCTTCTGTGTAAGTTCCTAAAATTGACGCGTGTATTGGTACACCCAGAGCAAGTTTGTAAGCTTTGGAATCTATGCTCTGCAGTTTCTTTAACAAGTGTGCTGGAGCGCTGAAAAAAACCTCCTGGCCATACGTCAGCCGAGAAACGTACAAGGGAGGTAGCGAGAGATATATTAGTGCCTTTGTGTCCTGCCCCCAGTGCTGTCTGCTTATTACCTTCAAAAAGTTAAGACTTTTTCTAGCTTTGTTTGTTATGTAGTCGATGTGGTAATTCCACGAAAGTTTTGAAGTGAGGTAGACGCCAAGAAATTTGACAATTTGTGTATATTCTATGACTGCACCATTAATCGTGAATTCAGGTAATTTATTAGGGTCATAGCCTGAATTAAACAGCATGATTTTTGTTTTTTCCAATGATAACGTTAGTCCATTTTCTATCATAAAGTTGTTGATTTTATTAAGTTCACGTTGATACACTTTCTTTGTATAGTTCAAAGCCCTGACTGGAGTTTTACGTTTCATTGACACCCTTCATCCACAAACAAATATCATCAGCAAATTGAGCTAAAGTGGTTTCTTTGGACAAGTCTTTCGGAAGATCAGCTAAAAGGATGTTAAACAAAATTGGAGAAATAACCGATCCCTGAGGCAGACCCATACTTAGCTGTCTGGGGTTTGAATATGAATTTCCAAGCTTTACCTGTATAAACCTATTAGATAGAAAGCTGGCAATGTAATTGTATGTGTTACCTGTTATGCCTATGTGTTTTTAAGTTTATAGAGAAGGCGAGTGTGCCAAACTTGATCGTATGCTTTTCGGACATCAAAAAATGTCGCTAGTATATATTTTTTCGCCTTGCGAACTGCTGCTTTACCTGAGTTGTTAATTTAACGAGATGTTCAGTTGTAGATCTGCCTTTTCGAAAGCCTGCTTGGTTAACAGGTATTACTTTATATTTTTCGCAGTAATGAACTAGTCTATCTAAAACAATCTTTTCCATTAGTTTGCATGTGTGGGATGTTAAGGCGATTGGACGATAGCTGTTTTTATCTGCTCTGGGCTTTCCTTGTTTGTGTATTGGAATAATGATTGAGTGCTTCCAGACGAGAGGGATATTACCATCAGACCAGCATTTCTGTAGAAGAAAACGAAGAAATTCTATAACATTATCTGGCAAGTGTCCCAGCATTTCATTTGAGATTCCGTCTAAACCAACGGATGTTTTCTTCTTAAGACTTGAAATACATGCTTTTACTTCGTACAATGTTATATCAGCATTTATATACGATTCATTTATATTATTCGTTTCTCTGTGTGTTCTATTTTTTTCTTGATTTTCTCTATATCTCCTGCCTTTCTCTGAGAGTCCAGTATTTCTGCTATAATTTGCAAACATTTCAGCAAATTCTTCTGCTTTTTCTAGATTTGTAGGTATATCTGAGTTGTCCAGTTTGATAGGACACTGTGGCAAGTTAATTCCATTCTTCATAGTTTTTAATTTTTCCCAGACTTTTTGCATATCCTTGTGATTTGATATTTCATTTATGCAAAAAATAGACCAATATTGCCTTTTTGCTTGTGCATTAACCATATTGGCTTTGTTTTTTTTGCTTTTTTCATCTCTAAAAGATTTGGGACAGACTTATCTCTTAAATACATTCTAAATTTTGTATCTTTTCCTCCTTTGCTTCTTCACAAGCTTGATTCCACAAATATTACCCGAATGCTTGCGAGATCTTACTGACTTGCACCGCGGGATAGATTCATTTGCAGCATCTAGGACTGCATTTGTAAATAAAGTGTATAAGCTATTGACATCTTTGTTGTTTGCGTCATTAACTTTGAATGGAAAGTAAACTTGAAAATTTATCCCAATTTGCAAGTCTATAGTTATACTTGGGTACTTTGTCTTCGGTTGGATCTGTTGACTGAGATTTTTTAGTTTCAAAACAAGTGACAATAGGTAAATGATCACTATGTAGGTTGTCATCAAGTGTATTCCAGCTGCAGACCGGTGCCAAATCTGGGGACACTAAAGTTAGATCGATGGCACTCGCTCTATGACTAGGATTATCAGGAATACGAGTTATTCGACCATCATTAAGGAGATAGAAGGAAGCATCAACAATATTTTCAACGAAACGATTACTTGTAATTGATTGACAATCCTTCTCCCAAAATGGGTGAATGTGCATTGAAATCTCCTGCAATGAGAAATTTTTTTACCTTGGTCCGTCTGAAGTGTTCGAATCCACTCTGAGTTAAAATCATTTGGACCCTGTGGTAGGTAAACAGATATGACAGTTAAGAGTGAAGAGTTCAACTGAACTGTCACGGCACACAAGAATTAGATTGGGAATATTTGGTGGAATAGGGTTAGGGCATGAAATGTACTTTACCCCTTCATGAATATATATAGCTGTACTGATTTTCCCATCGGTATCTACCTTCTGATGTATAGGGGGAAAATAATAGTTCTTTAATTTAGGTAACTTGTCTCTTTTAACGTTTAGAGACTGAGAGAGCTAAAAGTTGGTATTCATGGTGGTGCGCCAGGTGTTGCACGAGGTGATCCAAGTTCGTACTGATGGAGCGACAGTTCCACTGGAATACGCTGAAGTTACTTTCCGCAGACATCAACTAAATCTTTCACAATCTGATAAGTTAACAGGAATAAAATAATAATAATGATAATGATAACGTCCTATTATCTAAGGGAAAAAAATTGCATGTACAGTCAAAAATTAGCCGACAAAAATCACAGCAGTTATTTGCGCGCAACGCAGTCTAAGGGCACAGAGGTAAGTGAATTCGCAAGTGCAGACGTATGTGACAATTCTTAGAATACTGGCCAGTCTCCTAGGACGTCAAATGGGTTGAACCAGCTGCGGTCGGGGTAGGGTGGACGTAGAAAGGGTCGAGCATACCGGGCTGGCTTTCTGGGCGTTTCCCACAGAAGATCCCTGACGTGTCGCCCCACGTTCCCTGCCAGCAGACTGGTCCCCCTCTGTGACAGGTGGCAGTTGTCCTTGAGATGGTAAGGCCTTATGTTGTGATGATCGACGAGCGTGATGTTGTTCACGTCGAACAGCTCGGAGGTAAGGATGGCATTAAATAACTGCCGATTTACCTCCATCTTCAGGTTTTTTCACAGTGGGAATTTTGCTGACGACGAATCTGGTGTTAGGATTCTTTCTTGATGCGTCTTTAAGTGATTTAACGAAGGTGTTGCACAGCTTATTTGGCTTTGTTGTCTTCAGGTCGTTAATCCCACAGTGGATGACCACAGCATCAAGATGAGGTTCTTTTGTAGCTATCTCCTGCAAGTGATCTTCAGTTATTTTCAAAGTGTCGCTTCGTTGTTTTTGAAGGTTTGAAGTGATAAGATCGACCAAGGCGTGTTTTCTTGTACTCCGTTCATAACAGAGTCGTGAAAAATAAGTACATTCGGTAGATCGGAACTAGTATTCGATTTCTTTTTCGAATCTACAAGATGACGAGATTTGTACTTGACGTCATCTCTTGACGTGTCAGCCTTGGAAGGTTTGGCGTCATTTCTCTTCGAAAGGCTAGGGCAGGTCACCTTTTTGTTAGTCCCACTTTTCTTTCGATGTTTTTTTTTCTGCAGCAGACGTCTTGTGCTGTGCAGGATGACTAGCAACGCCTGACGACAGTCGACTTCCCGCCACTTCAGCGTAGGTGGGTCCAGCTGGAGGGCAGGGGTCTGTTTGAGTTTCCGTGGTCGTCATGGAAACTTTCGGCTTGGCGATGTTCTGAATTATGCCGTTTTGAAACTCCACTGCTTTTTCTAAGGAGGATATTCGGGCAGCAAAGATTTAAAATGACTTGCCGTAAGTCAGGCGTTTGCGTCGGATGTTGAGCACAGCACAGATGTTGAGATGACGCCGCTGCACACGTTCGACGCGTTCGAAGACTCCACTGTCGTTGGTGTTGGGATCAGTGGACGGCTTCTCGCTTCCTGGGTCG
>JADBJO010002922.1:52500-55000 GCA_016801955.1 Conus betulinus | reverse complement strand
CACTTTTGTTTAAAGGCTAAGTTAAGTTTACAAAAGGGTAGGAGACAGTAATACAATGTTACAGTTTTAGTTAGACAACTCTTCCATGTTTCATGTGAATTAAATCACACTGACTTGGGCTATGCTTAGTCCAAGTACACATGTGGTGTAGACTTAAAAGTCACACACTACAAATCATTCCAAGAATCACCAGTATTTATAAATCAGAGTAGCAGTTTTACCTAGCACAGGCATACTGTTTTCCTGATCAAAATTAATCATTGAATATATTATCTTAACAGACAGAGTTGCACACTGACAAAGTCAGGGTGCACAAAAAGAGCAGTGGTCAGATTGTTAACAAAGAATCAAAACCACTGGGAGAGAGCTTTTGCCATATGATGGCAAGCAAACCACTACACAGAATAATCATTCATCAGTTTGATAAATGTTGCTAAGCATTTGTACAGAGTTACAATGCTAACACACACAGCATCCATAAAATCAATACATAGATTCAAAAATGTAAAGCAGAGTTCCAACTCACTTTTCCTGGGAATGAACAGGGAATGACTTGAGATCAAGGAGTTACCAAGAGTTTCCTAGGCCTCTGTCCCTTTGTCTTCTCTGCTCTCGTGTCTACAGGCAGTCCTGAGGGGTCAGTGAAGCTGAGCCGGTGTGTGCCTAGTTTTATGAATCTCTCTTGCCGAATCACATTGAGATGACCTGTCATTCACTGATCAGGGGGGAGAGGGGGAGGGATTTAGTCTAGTCACCAATCGCCTCGGAAATTGTTTGAACCTAATCGGCACGGAATAATTTATGCATCCGTGCAGCTGACTGTTAAGCCTCAGCTAATTTATGGTCCGCATAGGTGTTCGCGAGCACGTGCAGGTGCCTGCGAGGCCGGGGCGGTAGGGATGAAAGGGAGGGGGGGGGGGGGGGGAGGTGGAGGGTGGTGAGCGCGGCACAGGCCTTTGTGTGTGTGTGTGTGGGGGGGGGGGGGGGGGGGTGGTCATACCATAGAATGATCGCACGAGCTGACAGAGAGACAAAGCAAAATAGCAACAATGATAATGGTGAAAAGATAACCATGAAGAACAAATTAGATGAAACTTTTTTTTTTTTTTTTTGAGACAGAGAGGATGGTGGGGATTGCAAGAAGGAAAAGCGGGGTGGAGGGTGGAGGGTGGGGGTGGGGGGGGGGGTCGGCAAGAATATACTTTCCCACATTGTGGGTCGTTCGAACTAACTGTTCAACATGAATTCAAAATAACTAATTCTTTTTGTTTGTTTCGTTTGCTTGCTTGTTTGTTTGTCGCATATTCATTTCCATGTTTTACCCACCAATGGAAGCAACATTAAGGAATAGAAACGCGTCACTTATTTTGTGATAATTACATGGCAAAGCCATTGCGTCCCATTTGGATCCAATACGATAGTGGCTGTAACAAAGCACAGAACAACAGTGTCAGTGTTCTTTTTCGGCGAAGTTTCAATCTGCAGGGTTTTTTTTTTTAACATTCTGATGCGCTTCTGGTGTATGTACTGTGTGTTCGTGCTTTCTCTGGTACTTCACACATTGCTAACATATGTAACATGCTTGTTTTGTTGATTTGTGAGGGTAGTGATTAAATTAAGCAACGTTTGCTGACACCGGAAAGAAATACATGAAATACTCTTAACTCTCAATAGTTTTTTTTTTTTTTTTAGATTTTTGCATTTTGCATGACGGACGTTCTTTGTTTCGTAACATTCTGCGCATTATTTCTGAAATAATAACATTTTGTGATGAATGTGTCTATTTCGGGTTTTTTAGGCGATACATTGCTTCAGATAACAAAAATGTGGTTTTAAACATCATAATTCCGGTAACTTAGGGATGAATAAATCCATTTACTTCATCAGACTTTCAATTTCAAAGCTGGTTTTAAAGTGAAGTGACGGCAGGCAGAAATTCCAACAATAACTTGTAAGTAACTCCGCCGGTGAACATGGACAAAAAACACATTACAAAACATAAACACGACGCGTTTGGACCTTTTAGGTCTTCTTCAGGCAAGATCAACAACATCAGGGCAATGAAAACGAAGAACCCGCAATCACACTTACCTTCTCGAATTCGGCGCCCATCTTGCGTCTCAGTCTTGTAGTTAGTTTGTGCAAATAAACCGGCGGAGTTACGTAAGATTACTTTTTAAAAAAAATTGCTACAGTTTCAAGAATGATGCATGAAACTCACTGGCCCATATCAGTGCACTGATTCAGTGTGTTGCACTCTCTTAGCCTTGGCAGACTGGATGGGTACCTGGACGACAGTCCTCATCCAGTGAATCCAGTACTGTCTGTTGGAGCGTGACGAAGGTCAGCACTGTGTCCAGTGCCCAGAGGCCTGTACTGTCCATCGGCTCACATATCACAATAAACAGGACAAGGACCAACGGAGGAGAAGAAAAGCAATGCAATGAAGGAGGGAGAAAGAAGAGGGGCAGGAGACAGGGAAAGAAGGAAAAGGAAACGA
>JADBJO010002922.1:37500-47500 GCA_016801955.1 Conus betulinus | reverse complement strand
CTATTCAAACCTAACTAGTACGTACGTCTCCATCCATGTTATTTATATAATCGGGCTTCAACAGGCAATTTAGTTTATTGAATGAAGATGAAGACAGGAGGAAGGGTAGGGGACGGGATGTTGAAGAGGGATTCAGGCGGAGCAGAATGGACGTTGGAGAGGTTGAGGGGCAGGAGAGGGGGGGGGGGGGTGGGGGGGGGGGGGGGGGGGGGGGGGGAGGCAGCGGGATATTAACTGTTTGTGGAAGAGTTTATTTACGACGTATGACGTGCCAAACATCATTTATCTTCTTCTTGGTGTACCGAGCGACGCCATCAGTGCTGTTCGAGTGGAGACTAGAGCTGTCTTTTCCAGCTCCTAGTAGTGGCCCAATACTACGGCTTGACCATCAGCCAAGTGTCCGCTGACCTTACAGTTTTTACTGGTTCACAATGGGACATCTCTGGGCTACATTTTTCGCACTCTTATCTTCCCATTTACAGGAACCGTTAGGTTCACAGGACAGTTCAGTCTTCAGAGCCTTGTGAAGGGCCTCACCAGGAGGGCACTTTGCGGCTCTCTGGCCATCAGGTGGTAGTCTTTCCAGGGCAGCCTTGGCGTTGTTAGAGCTCTGATAATACTCCGGGCGCCTCTTGCAGTAGCTGGCGCTGTCGTCGTTACAGTCCTGATGATACTCCGCCTCTTACAGTAGCTGATGCTGTCGTTGCTACGGTCCTGATCATACTCTGCAATTTGCAGCAGCTGATGCAGGCGTTGGGCTGTTCTCCTTTGCAGCCCCTGTCGTTCGGCCCTGATCAAGCAATTTGCAGGAGCTCTGCTGTCGTTGCTACAGTCAACATACTCTGCAATTTGCAGGAGCTGATGCTGTCGTTGCTACAGTCCTGATCATACTCTGCAATTTGCAGCAGCTGATGCAGGCGTTGGGCTGTTCTCCTCCAGCCCCTCCTATGTCAAGTGATCAGTCTGCATGTTCCACAACACGTGGTCCGGGGATCCAGTGTGACACCACGCATCTGCTCGGGGCAAGTCGGTTTGGTATAAGGCTCTGAACTGTGGAGGCGGGCTGAGAATCTTGCTGGAAGTCTTTTTCTGAACTCCGTAGCCTGTGCGGCCTGTGCGCGATCTTCTTCTGCTCCGTAGCTTGTGCGGCGTGTCCTGAAGGCAACACTGCAGGCTTGTGATCTCACCATCGGGCAGCTTCACCAGGAATCCTGCACCTGTGTTGGTGATACGTACTCCCTGACGGTATCTTTGAGCAGTGATGGTCATTGTGAAGTTCTGCGTCATGTTGCCGTTCTTTCCACCCCTGTGGATGGAATAGGGAGCAGTAGTGAAGACCTTCAGGTGAGGCTAGTCTACTTACTGCCCATTGTGTTCTGCCAAGTCTGGTGGGCAGCATGTTCTTTGCCAGTTGGTAGGGCTGTTTGGTCTCATAGACGAAGCTGCTCCTTTTTCAGCCTTTTGTTTTGAAGACTGTCCAGTTTTAGCATCATCTGTGGTCTGGAAGGCACCAGCATGATTCTGCTTACACCATGGCTTCTCTTCGTTGATTTCGAGATCAACTTGAGGGCATCTCTATTTCCTTGCTGGGCGTTGCCCTCATCGCGCCAGTGATGATAAGGAAGCCTTAACTCTGGATTTTAATCAATGTCTGCTGGATTATCCTCGCATAGATCGATCAGACTGCGGAGCCGTATTTGAGATGTGGTCCGACTGATCTCTGGTAGATATTTGTCCGTGTCCTCTCATTTGTTCCCCATGTAGTGTCTGTCAACTCGCGAAGAACTGTCGGTTTCCATCGCCTTCTTCTGTCTCTGCAGTGTGTGGTTTTCGGGTTGTCCTTTTAACTCCAGTGACGCCCAGGGTAGATGAGTTCATCCTCCTCCTTCAGAGGAGTTCCGCCAAGAGTCGCAGGGCCATGGAGACCAGGTGAAAACAGTGGTGGAAGATTGCTTTGTAACGACAACTCACCAACCGTCTGCCCAGCTGTTCAGCTGGCTCTGATTCCCCTGAGTCGCTCAGACAGTGGGTCGTTGATGAAAACAAACTAAAAGTTTGATTACTGCTCCGCCAAACCAAAAAAAAACACGACGCGTTTTTGACCTCTTTGGTCTTCTTCAGGCAAGACAAACAACATTCAAGACAATGAAAACGAAGAACGAACAGTCATTTATCTCTTCAAAGTGGGCGCAAAATAGACGTGGAATCCCGTTGATAGAAAGCAGAAAGAGAGAGAGGGAGAGAAAACTCAACCTTGTGGAACGCCATGATGAGGCAGGAAATTCTTGCGGTGAGAGTGCGGTTATAGAGAAGGCCGGATTATCTCAGTCGGTAAAGTGTCAGACAGGTGATCCTGGGGAAGCGGGTTTGAATCTCCGCCGGGCCGTTTAAGTACAGGGGAAGTTTTTTTTTTCCCATGAAAACAGCATTGGTTCAGAATCCATTTCCCCAACAATCCTTCGAATGAGACTATAAAGCGAGGTTGCCTGTGTGAAAGCACGAATGACATCTTGCACACACACACACACACATACTATCCCATCACCATTTTTTTAAGCGAATGCCAGTTCGGCCGTCGATGGATGACATGCTACATACGATATGCACCAAAAGAATGAAGTATGAATTAAAAAAAAATGGGTGACGAACAAACTGAATTACGCGGGAGATGACTGAACGTAGTTCCCGTCCTGCCTCTGTGTGTGTGTGTGTGTGTGTGTGTGTGTGTGTGTGTGTGTGTGTGTGTGTGTGTGTGTGTGTGTGTGTGTGTGTGTGTGTGTGTGTGTGTGTGTGTGTGTGTGTGTGTGTGTGTGTGTGTGTGTGTGTGTATGTGTGTGTGTTTGCGCGCGCGCGCGCGCGCGCGCGCGTGTGTGTGTGTGTGTGTGTGTGTGTGTTGTTGTTGTTGTTGTTGTTGTTGTTGTTGTTGATGTTTGTTGACTATAATATGACCATATTCAAGATCGAAAAGGCTGTGCGAGTCTGGAACAAATGTTAATTTGTGTTAGTTTACTTCGCCAGTTGTTGTTGTTGCTGTGTAGATGCGTCAGGTACAGGGTATATGGGTCAGCGTGGGAACATCATTTTGGGGGGGACGTCTCCTTGCTTGTTCTGTGTGCCCGATGTTGTCGTTTCTGCTAGGTGTCGTAGGCAACATTCGTTTAGAGTAATGGGCGTGTGTGCGTAGTTCGTCATGGGAGCAAGAGTTACCCCCACGTGTTTGTTACTGGCATGAAAGAAAGATAGAGATAAAGAAGGCAGGGTCAAGGACAGTGCCAGAACGATGGCAGCTACTAGCACAGAACTTCATGCTGCTGGTCTTATCGTTTGTACTGAAAGAACCTCCGCCTTCTTCGCCCACCCTCTTCCTTGGGGGGGGGGGGTGTGGGGGGGGGGGGGGGGGGGGGGGGGGGAGGGGCGGAGATGGGGGACGAGGCAAAAAAACAAGGAGACAAAGACAAAGTGATTTGCAGCGTGTATTCATACAGACATTTCTGCTAATGACGGAGTAGAGTCTATGGACAGCCTTATTTCATAACGTTACTAGTCTGAAAGGTGTACAGGCCAGAGGGAGGAGTGTGTGTGTGTGTGTGTGTGTGTGTGTGTGTGTGTGTGTGTGTGTGTGTGTGGTGTGTGTGTGTGTGTGTGTGTGTGTGTGTGTGTGCGCGCGCGTGTGTGTGTATGTGTGTGGGGGGTAGGGGGTAGGAGTGGGAGTCAAGAGAAAGAGAAGTAAAAAAAAAAAATTGCAAACGAGCTGGGGAAAACACACACACACACACACACACACACACACACACGCACACACGCGCACACACACACACGCACACGCACACACACACATTCACACAGACACAAAAAAAACCCACCATCAACAACAACGATACGAAAAATAATGAAGCCAACAAAAGAGAGAGAGAGAGAGAGAGAGAGAGAGAGAGAGAGAGAGGGGGGGGGGTGCTGTGAAAGACATAAGTAAAAAAATAAAAAATGCGAAAGGACCTCCGGTGAATGCTTGGAAACCTCATCCCCCAAAAACAGCCGAGCAGAGCGGGATCGGCGTCTGTACAGACTGATATCCATCTGCCCGATCTGTAGTTCACAGGGAAGAAGGAGGGGCAGCCAAGGACCAGAGACGCCGGCAGATGGCGCCGACAAGATAATCCCACAGTAGCCTCCCCTAATGCTGTTGTCATAGTGCCGTTTCTGCCCCGTGGATAACATCAGGCCGCTGTCTCTGCCGTTATCTCCCCCTGCCTGTGTCGCCCCACCCCCCCACCCCCCCCCCCCCGTCCACTTTCCTCCACCTTCTCCCCACCACCATCTGTACCTTTTTCTCCCGCGTCCCGGTCCGCCCCCACCTCTTACCCCCACCCCACCCCCACCCCTCCCTTACTTCTCCGTCTCTGATTAGAGGTGATGACACCGGAATGTATCTTGACTATTACTACTATGACTATTACTACTGCTACTATTACACTTATAACCGCCACTACTACTGCTGCTGCCGCCGCCGCCGCCGCCGCCGCTGCTGCTGCTGCCGTTGCTGTTACATCTACTGCTGCTGCTAAAACTTCTACTGCTGCTGCTGCTGCTGACGGTGATGATGTCACTACCGCAGCTGCTGCTGCTACTGCTACTACTACTACTACCACTATTTTCACCACCACACACCACCACCCACCATCACCACCACCACCACCACCTTCATCATCACTACTACTACTACTACTACTACTACTACATCACCATCACCACCATCACAACCACCACTACTACTTCTCCTACCACCTCCACCACTATTACCACCACAACTGCTACAACTACTACCACTACTACCACTACAACTGCTACTACTACTTCTTCTACTACTACCACCACCACCACACCCGCCGCTGCCACTGCTACTTCTACTACCATCTCCACTACCACATCACCATCACCACTATCACTACACTACTACTGCTACTACTCTACTGCCACTAGTGCTACTACAGCTATTGTGCTGTTGTTACTACAACTGTCGCTGTATCATCCGCTAAGCTGCCGCTACAGTTGTTTAAAAGAACATTTGATACAACTGTCAAATAAAAGATAAAACAAACGCAACAGGAGAAACGAAAATGTACACTGCAGAAAAAATAGACAATAGTAAAAAGTAAACGCACCTGAAAAAAAGTGAAAATGCACTAAAGTAGATACAGTAGATAAACAGACGCAATATGAAAGAACAACACTATTGAAAGATACACGCTTAGTGGAAACACACCGACAAAGAACCCCTGAAAAAGCAGATAAAAAAGACAGTAGATAACATAGATACCAGATAACATAGATACAACAGATGCAAATTAAAGAAACAAACAGCCGCCGAAAATCAATGAAGATATATACATTCGACAACATACACGAATGAGGCATAGAGTATACAAATGATGCCTATTAAAACACAAATTAGACATAGTTAATTGCAAACTGTCCATCCTAAACATGTGTTACACGTCGCAGATACATATGAGTCATAGTAGAATATACTTCACAAGGCAAGTACTTGTTAGATATAGAAGAAACATATATTGGACACAGTCGATACATTTCAGACATGGCAGACGTCTGTCAGGCAGAATATATTAAACAGTGTAGACGGCAAGAAATAGCCATCATGCTGCAGTCTTGTCTGATGAATTGTCGACTGGTACAACGGGGGTGAAATTCCACACCGTGGAATTACGTTGATTATCCAAAACCGAGCCTTGTCTAGAGGTCTTTTGCTGCTGACTCGGAATATACCAACACAAATTATTTGATAGTTTCATTCACGTACAAATTAATGAACCATGAATAGTACACGAAATAAAACAATCAAGACAAAAAGCCCTAATTTCCGTTGGACGGTTCAGAAAAGAATGTTGTATTATTGGTATTAGTTTTGCACTTTTTGATAAGTAGTTTTCTATGATTTTTTTTTTTATTGATGAGATCAAATGAATTGCGTGCCGTGTGTGTTCAGCTAATGACTGTAATGTAACCTGAAGACAGCCGTGAAGAGAGAATTGTTTTGAGCATACTTTATATCTTCACTCTCTGTTTACGCTGTGTCCTATGCCACAGATGCTGACAACTATGTCGGTGTGTCATGCATTATGAGAACAAGAAATTACCAAACATCCACTGTCTCTTAAAAAACAGAGCATGGATGCACGTATGGTGGAAGAACTGAACCAAGCCTGTCTTTCAACAAAACATTCATTTTGAAAAAGCGCGCGTGGCAATTGTTGAAAAAAAAAATAAAAAAAAGAAAGAAATCGCCGAAAGGACAAGTATGTGTAAAAAAAGGCAGGTTTTCTGTCAACATGGATGACATCTTTCACTACTCTCCCATTTTTCCTCTTCTTGTGTATCATCTTACTCCTTTTGCACCTCTCCCTGTCTTCCTCCGTTTCGTTTCTTCTTCCTCCTTCTCCTCCTCGAGTTCATCTTCTTCCCTCTTGTCATAGTGTGATCCTTCTTTTTCTTCATAGTTTGCCTTCCTTCTCCGCGTCAGCTTCTTGTTACCCTTTACCTTCTCCAAATTGCATTTCTGTGTAGTTCACTTCACAATTCTGCTCGTGGGGACAACAATCTCTCTGAGGGGAAATGCCGAAATGGGTGGTTTATCGTGCTGTCATGGACACACACACACACACACACACACACACACACACACACACACACACACACACACACACACACACACACACACACACACGCACACACACACACACATAGGCACACACACACACACACACACACACACACACACACACACAGACACACAGTCACACACACACACTCTCTCTCTCTCCTCACACACACACACACACACACACACACACACACACACACACACACACACACACACACACACACACATACACACATGCATCGTCATCGTCATCGTCGCCATCATCACCATCGTCATCATCATCATCGTCATTACCATTATGATCCTGGTCACACCATCAGTGTGATGAAAAATGAAGATACGGTGTACAACGATTAGTCTTTATCTACCCTTTTGGGTCATGACAACAAAAATGTGCAAATGATCGATACTAAAATGTATTTTCAAAAATCCTTGAAATTCAAATCAGATGAAACGAACAGAACATAAATAATATTCGTGAAAAGTGACAGACAAAACTATTGTGCATTTAAACAAGAAAGAATTTCACCTACAAATAGGGCTAACCACAGTACATTGCTTACTTTGATGTACTCAGATGAATTCAGCAGATATTTCCTCGAAGAACTGCCAAACAAACTAAGAAAAGCAAACACTGAACCTAGTTACTGGGGGGTCTCACTAGCCCCTAGAGCTGTGCTGGCGTGGCCTGTATTTCTGACAGAGCCATCGAAGCTGGACAGATTGATGGGTAGACACCAGACGAAGACCGATTCCTGGGCCTAAGGTTGGGGGTATGGCACTAGGCCAACAACCCAGTCATGTAATAACAACTCACCTGTTACAGAAACAGCAGCAACATTGCCAAACAACGCCTTGTTCCGGGAGGATTCCTCTTCGGTTAAGTCTGCGACATGCACTAGTGAAGGTCTTCAGGAACTTAGTGCACTAGCAAATCTTCTGACGACGTGGACCAAAATCAGGACAGGGACCTGGAACTTGCGAACCCTGTACCAGAGTTGAATTCAGTTCAGGTGTGAAGCGAAATGAAACGATACAACCTCAAAATCCCGGGACTCTGCCAAGCTGGGTGGAGTGACGGAGGTCAGACCAGACCAACAAGTGGGAATACTGTCCTGTGTCTGGATCTAAAGACCCATATCATTCACTCCTCCACCGAGTTGCACTGCTAGTGACACCAGATGCAACAAGAACTCGCCTGTCATGGGACCCGATATCACCAAGGATTCGAACAGCAACATTCAGCTCCAAAGGTCGAAAATGTATCACCACTGAATGCTGCCACCTACAAATGTATCGGATACAGAAGAGTAGGAAGAGCTTTTCAATACACTGAAGACAGCTTTGGGCAGATCATCAAGAGGAAAAATGTCATATAGTTAGTGCCAACAACACAGGCAGGAACTCATCATGGGAAGACACAACACATGCGCACAGAACGAGAACGTCGAAGGCTTTTTTCACGGAATTCAGTGCATCTAATAATTTGTAAATGTAGACACCATTTTTTCACTATGAGAAGATTCACAGTGCATTTAATAATTTGTGAAAAAATAGGGACACCATTTTCACTACGAGAAGATTCACAGGACAATTTGAACGCCACCAGACAGAAACGGAAAATCAGGTCGATCACATTGCCAACAGAAAGAAAAGGAGAAGAAGTTTACTTGACATATGAGAAAAAAGGTGGTACAGGTGCTGCCTTAGACCACCCACTTTGTCCCTGCAGTCCTGAAGACCAAGCTGAGAGCTTGTAAAGATCAGGCTGGCAGACTATCCCACAAATACGATGTACAGGGTTTGAAGACTAAAGGAAAATCTGAAACATTCCCATGCAAGCTAAATGACAAGTTCGAAGCGCTCTCTGGGCTCATAGAAGAAGAAAGTGGAAGGCCACCGGCAGAAGCTGAAGAAGACCTGGACTACAACATATTCAAATGTGTTGGGAAAAGATCAGAGAGCACATGAAATGATTGATAGCAGATACTTGAACCATTGTCATGGAAAGAAAACAACTGAAAGAAAAGAGTAACTAGACCTAGGAATGAACAAAAATCAAACCAAGACCCACAAGCACAATATAGTGAAATCGATCGCAAAGTGAAGAAAAAAAAAAAAAAACAACGTAAATTGATCCTTTACCTCGCAGAAGACGCGGAAGCAGCCGCAGGGCACAGAAACATAGAAAGTATGTATGAAATTTCAGGAACACTATCTGTAATTTCAAGAACACTATGTGTCATCAAGAACACTATCTCTATACAGAACTATCCTACACAGCCAGCGAAAGACGTAAGAGCATAAGAGCATTACCAACGAGGCTGAACAGTACGCAAGATGGGCTAAACATTCAGAGGAAATCTTAAACACGTCCTCCCACCTGAGCCTCCAGATACACACCAGCAACCCAGCCTTTAGACATAAACAGCAACCCTGCAGCCAAAACTCGAATCACCAAAGCCATTAGCCCCCTCAAAACAGGCAAATGACCAAGCCCAGATAGGATACCACCTGAAACACTTACGGCCAGCATTATAGCATCACCTGAAATGCCGCACCTGATCCTACAGGAAGTCGGGGAGGGGTGGGTGGGTGGGTGGAAGAAATGTTACATGAATGAGAAAGGATATCTAGTAAAAGTACCAAACAAAGGTGATCTCTCCTCCGGCAACAACTGGAGAGGAATCACACTTCAGTCAGTTCCCAGCTAACCCTGACAAGGTTAATGCCTAAGAGTGAAGAAAGTCCTTGGTCAACGACTTCGGGAAGAACAGGCAGGTTTTTCGACCAGAAAGACTATACACAAGCCCGATAGCAACATTGCGAATAATAAAAGCAAGCAGTGATTAGAATGGAAGTCCCCCTGTACATATCATTTGTGGACTTCGTGGAGGCCGGTGTGAGTCCTGACAGGAACGTCATCCGAAAGCTTATGTCCCACTATGGCGTTTCACGAAAACTGAGTACGATCATCAAGCAGTTGTATGACAAATCCACGTCTCAAATGATACACAATGGGAAACTTTTTTGATCCATTCCCGGTGCGGACAGGTGTACAACAGGGCTGCCTTCTATCACGGACATATTTTTGTTGGTGATAGACTGGATTACGGAGAACGCAACAGATGGCAAAATCATCGGCGCCGATGCACCTTTACCAAACAGCTGGAAGACTTGGACTTTGCTGATGACGTCAGTCTCCTCTTTCATAGACACCCGGATGCTCAAACAAAATTGCCCCACGTGACTGAGGAAGCACAGAAAGCAGGCCTGAGAATTAACGTGCGGAAAACTGAAGCGATACGGATCAGTAGCAAA
>JADBJO010002922.1:27500-30000 GCA_016801955.1 Conus betulinus | reverse complement strand
CATAAGATCCTTGTCCTCAATGATGAAGACATTAGACCTGCTAAATTTTAGCGCGAAATAGCAGTCACATTTGTGTTGTTCACGATCTTCCGATGAAGGATTCTGAGTTGTAATTCATAATGTTTGTTTAACTATGCAAATCAGACTGCTGTCCGTCTGTTCGCTACGTCACTGGCTCATAGTAGTTTCAGTAGTGAAAACGGCTTCGTTCATTATAATTTTAGATGTTCAAAGAAAACATTTAAGGGTGTCAAATTGACAGTTTTGTTCGGGTGGGTTTTGCTGCTGTGTATTCGGAGCCGTTTATTGCAGACCGCCTCCAGCGGTTTCTGTCTCTTCCAGTGAAAACAGTTCGCGGCCATTTGGTGAGTAAGCATTGTTTTTAAAACAAACAATCAGGTTGAATCAAAATATATATATCGGTCATCTCTCTCTCTCTCTCTCTCTCTCTCTCTCTCTCTCTCTCTCTCTCTCTCTCTCTCTCTCTCCCACTGGGATGCCGGGATCTTTTAAAGAACGAATTACATCCCAGCTGTCTGGACATTCTGCGCTAGCCGCGCGCGCGCGCGCGCGCGTGCGTGTGTGTGTGTGTGTGTGTGTGTGTGTGTGTGTGTGTGTGTGTGTGTGCGTGTGTGCGCGCGCGCGCGCGCCTGTGTGTTTGTGTTTCTGTGTGCGTACGTGCGTGCGTGCGTGTGAGTGTTCATGCGCGCGCGCGTATGTGTGTGTGTGTGTGTGTGTGTGTGTGTGTGTGTGTGTGTGTGTGTGTAAAGTCATCGGTGTAGGACTTTTCTCTTTTCTGTGTTTCTGTTTAACTCTGGCTACTTTCTTGTTTAGTTTTTTTTTTTTTTTTTTTAGTTTCGGGTTTTCTGTATTATAAAAACATCGCTTGACTGTCGTCAAGTGGTTATTGTAGTGGCCCGTACACCTGTCTGCCATTGCTCCAGAGGATCTGTACAGTGCCTTCTATTTCTCTAGGTACAATCCATAGCATGCCAGATTGTCGCTGAATTCTGGCGATTAGGTAGTGGCAATGTAAACGCCGTTCAGAGTGAACATTAGCTGTCTGGTCTTCAGTGTATAGTGTTTTTTTGGTGTGTTTTTTTTTTTAACTTTCTATTTAATCTGGGGATAAAAAAAAAAATCAAGCATTTAACTGGGAAAAGGATTACCAACGTCTGGAGTTCAGGAATAGGTGTGGTGTTTGTTCCTTGTGTTTAGAGATATACATGCAGCGGTTTGCCTTGTCCCAATTTACAGCAGCATTGTTTCCTATTTCAATTTATGCTGTGCATGATAGAGGCAGCTCGTTCCCACAGAGTATATTCCAGAACAAAAAAAATGTAACATTAGTCATCTTCACGTGATATTATTTCTGGAGTGCAACAAACGTAAACAAAGGAATCCTTTAGAGCCTAAGAGATATAAACCACCAGTTGTCAAACGATAGTCTTCCATTGAAACCAAACACTTCTTGCGCTTTATTTGCAGCATGCCCGGGGACTGGAATACGGCTGGGAAATGCGAGGTCTTGCCGCGTTATTGTTAGTTTCACAGCTCAAAAGACGACGAACAGAAACCTTTCCTTCGTCAATGAAACACCAACTAAAGGAAGAAATGAGAAATGGACAGAGGCAATGATTGAGAAGTCCAGTGCCATCGAGAATGTTCAACTCGGACGGAACAACGACAAGTTCAGGTCGTTTCGTACATCCCTGTGTTAAGTAGGTTAAACTGGAGGAACAAAGCGCACCTGTAGAGGCTTTGAATACAGGCAAGAAGGCTTTCCTTCTTTTCCTCTGTCATCGTCATTTCTCATTTCACTGCTTTGAACGATGAATACACTGTGAACAATGAATTAATGTAACCCGCTATGCGCCTTGAAGAAGTCTAGGGGAGTTTTGGGACTGTTTAACTTAAAATTCATTTGTTCCAAACTTTGAACACGCGAGCCATTAGAAAGGAAGAGGGGAGAGAAATCCTGCCTAGAGTACAGCGTACTATGTCTGTTCATGGTGCTGACAGTGTGATTGAAAGATATAGAGTACAATGTAGTATCTCTGTCCATAAAGCTCACGGTGTAACGGAAAGATATAGAGCCAATGTAGTATCTCTGTCCATGCGCGGGATAAAAAGTGCAAAGTTGCGTTACTGTGCCTGTTTTGCATCAAGCTTGCTGGCGACACAAGATGTGTAAAAAATGAAAAATTCTTTTTTCCCGTGCAAGAGCAGTCTCTCAAGTGAGTTTTATGCCCCTTCTTTGGCTGTTTTTAAGCGCGGGGTTGGTTACTGTCAGCCCTTTTCTCACCATGCCACCACGAAGAAAACTTAGCACCTTTGACAAAACCAGGGCGATTGCGTGGATACAAGATGGCATTGCAAAGGCTGAAGTGGCGCGACGACTTGGTGTGTGCATCATTCAGTTATTGTTAGACTGAATCAGCGTTTTAGGGCGACCAACAGCGTTGAAGAGAGGCCACGGTCAGGTCGGCCTAGGCAGACT
>JADBJO010002922.1:12500-15000 GCA_016801955.1 Conus betulinus | reverse complement strand
CGGCGGAGATTCGAACCTGCAACCCTTGGATTACGAGTCCGGTGCTCTACCAGGAAGACACGACGAGACAAAATCCTTTATTTTCAACAACAGCGGATAAGCAAATACACACTTTGTTTTTTCAGTCAGCCCAATGCCTGTACAGGGACTGCACTACTGAAAAGAATAAAATGGATAAAAAGAAATAAACTGGAACAATAACCAACAATACAAACAACAAAACCCAACAGATCATAAATCAAATAAAATGAAATACATGAATGTAAGACAGAAAAGAAAATGTAATACATTCACTCAAATATTGAACATCGGAAAATGTATAGTATTTAGTGTCAAAGGTACAGTTAACATGATTAACAAATAATTCCAAGGATATATGGTAAGGCTATATATATACATACGATGACAACAGAAGGGGAGAGAGAGAGAGAGAGAGAGAGAGAGAGAGAGAGAGAGAGAGAGAGAGAGAGAGAGAGAGAGAGAGAGGAGAGAGAGAGAGAGAGAGAAGAATCCGAGAGAAGCGAATGGTTTATTCATTAGGCCATGGCTCCTTAGAAACGGAGAGAAGCCGAATGCGAATTTTTATTCATTAGGAGTGAGCAAACACAAGACATCAACAACGAACTTGTTCATGAAATAGGACATTTGAAATACACGATTACGAGGTCATAATTTCTCTGAACTTAAAAGTTTTATACAAGAAAAGCGATAACAACGAGAGAGAGAGAGAGAGAGAGAGAGAGAGAGAGAGAGAGAGAGAGAGAGAGAGAGAGAGAGAGAGAGAGAGAAAGAAAGACAGAGAGAGAGAGACAGACAGACAGACAGACAGACAGACAGACAGACATACAGGGGGCGGGGGGGGGGGGGGGGGAGGTTACTGACCATCATTTCATCAGAGAATGTCATGGTTGTTCATCTCAGATCTCCGTGCTCAAAGCGCCAGACGCAATAACCAAACCCTAACAGACGAAAAACAACTGGATGAAAGAAGATAAAAAAACCCTGCAAAGAGCGAAACGGCTAAACAGAAGACCGATTATTTCCAGGAGTTATTGGCTGCCAACTTGGAGACATTGATCTTGACTCAGGAGGAGAGAGCATTGCCGGGAGAACGAGCATCGAACAGGCCAAGGATTGGACTGCTCTGTGTGGCGTGTTGATGGAGGCTTGTAGGAGTTGGCTGCTCCTTTCGTGTCCAACGATGCAATGCGGAGACCTGTCTTCATCCTGTCCACGTGGATACAGATGACGGCTATTTACACGTTTCCAGTCTCAGTTCCCTTGAAGGAGACGTCACTACGTGCAGATCTGGTGCGTTTTAGTTACACCACTCTCACCAGCTGGTCTATATACCATACACATTTCCTTCCAGCTAGTCTATGCACACTACACCACTTTTACCAACGCTACAGTATTTTTACCAACCAGTCTGTGTACACTACACCACTTTTACCCACGACTCTATGTATCGCTGCATCATTTTTACCAACCAGTCTGTGTACGCTACACCACTTTTACCAACTGGTCTATGTACAGCAGACCACATTTCACAACTAGACTATGTATACAACACCACCTTTACCAAATAGTCTCCAAATACTACACCATTTTTACCAATTTGTTGCCATACATTGCACCACTTTAACCAATCAGTCTATATGCTACACCATTTTTACAAACTAGTCTACTTGCACTTCATCACCTCTACAAGCTATATACACTACACCACGCATGCAAACTAGTCTATGTACACTACACCACTCATGCAAACTAGTCTATGTACACTACACCACTCATGCAAACTAGTCTATGTACACTACACCACTCATGCAAACTAGTCTGTGTACACTACACCACCCATGCAAACTAGTCTATGTACACTACACCCGATCATGCAAACCAGTCTATGTACACATACCACTCACACAAACTAGTCTATGCACACTACACCACTCATGCAAACTAGTCTATGTACACTACGCCACTCATGCAAACTAGTCTATGTACACTACGCCACTCATGCAAAGTAGTCTATGTACACTACACCGCTCATGCAAAGTAGTCTATGTACACTACACCGCTCATGCAAACTAGTCTATGTACACTACACCGCTCATGCAAACTAGTCTATGCACACTACACCGCTCATGCAAACTAGTCTATGTACACTATACCACTCATACTAACTAGTCTATGTACACTACACCATTTCTGCCAACTAATCTATGTACACTACACCACAAATGCAAACTAGTCTATGTACACTACACCGCTCATGCAAACTAGTCCATGCACTCTACACCACTCATACAAACGAATCCATGCACTCTACACCACTCATGCAAACAAGTCTATGTACAATATACCGCTCATGCAAACTGGTCCATGTACACTATACCACTCATACAAAACTAGTCTATGTACACTACACCGCTCATGCAAACTGGTCCATGTACACTATACCACTCATACAAACTAGTCTATGTACACTACACCACTT
>JADBJO010002921.1:409299-418473 GCA_016801955.1 Conus betulinus | reverse complement strand
TTCTCTCATTGTCTCGCTGTTTTTCTGTCTCTTTCCTGCTGTCTGTCTTTCTGTCCTGTCTCTCTCTTCTCTCTCTCTCTCGCTCCTCTCTCTCGTCTCTCTCCCCTCTCCCTCTCTCTCTCTCTCTGTGTCGCCTGTTTGTCTCTCCCCATCCCTCCTTCTCTGTCTCCTCTGTCTCTCTGTCTCTCTGTCCTAGCTCTGCGTGTGTGTGTGTGTGTGTGTGATGTGTTGTGTGTTGTGTGTGTGTGTGTGTGTGTTCTTCTTCTTCTTCTTCTTCTTCTTCTTCTCTTCTTCCTTTCCTCCCTTCCCCTTACTTCTTCCTCCTCCTCTCCTCCTCTCTTCTTTCCTTCTTTTCTCTTCTTCTTCCTCCTCTTCTTCTTCTTCCTTTTTCCTCTTCTCCTCCTCCTCCTCCTCCTCCTCCTTCTTCTTCTTCTTCTTTCTTCTTCTCTCCTCCTCCTCCTTCCTCCTCCTAGCCTCTCTTTTTCTTCTCCTCCTCCTGCCTTCCTTCTTCTCTCCTCCTCCTCCTCCTCCTCCTCCTCCTCCTCCTCCTCCTTCTTCTCTTCTTCTTCTTCTTCTCTCCTCTCCTCCTCCTCCTCCTTCCTCATCCTTTTCTCTTCCTCCTCCTCCTCCCCTTTTCTTCTCCTCCTCCCTCCTCCTCCTCCTCCTTCTTGTTCTTCTTCTTCTTTTTCTTCTCCTCCTCCATCATCCTTCTCCTTCTTCTTCTTTTCTCCTTCTCCTCCTCTTTTGCCCCGCCCATTAGCATCCCTCCCCCCTGCCCTCTTCTCTCCCTAGTCAGGAATTGTTTGCTCTTTTGACTTCCCCGGAGAGTTTTGTATTCGTTTTCGTTCATTTATTTATTTGTTTGTTTCCTTCTGTCTTTTTTTCCTCCTTTTTTTCTTCTTGCAACGTTTTGAGAATTTGAGAGTATGTGTGTGTGTGTGTGTGTGTGGTGTGTGTGTGTGTGTGTGTGTGTGTGAGAGAGAGAGAAAGAGAAGGAAGAGAGACGAGAGAGAGAGAGAGAGAGAGAGAGAGAGAGGAGAGAGAGATTCGGATGTTTTATTCATGTATAGGCCTTTGCCCCATATGAAGGAGGTAATTGACAATCACTTCACACAAGTTTTTTATTTTTTTTTATATATATATACAAAATATAAGTTTAAAGATAGTATTTTTACGAGATTGCAACTTGACGCAGCTGAAACGCTTTGTACAAGAAAAATTGATAGATTTTCTGATGGTTCTTTCATGTATGTGTGTGTGTGCGTGTGTTGTGTGTGTGTGAGTGAGAGAGAGAGAGAGAGAGTGAGAGAGAGAGAGATGAGAGAGAGGAGAGAGAGAGAAGGCGGAGGGGGTGTTGGTGTAAATTACATGTGCGTGTCTGGCGCATATAGACGCATGTGTACTATAACGCACGATGTTTTAGACAGTTTCCCCATTTCTCTTGAAGACCCTCTTCTGCGTATCCGTTTTAATCATTAATGGATTGCCTACCCCTCCCCCACCCCTCCATCCCCGCCACCCTTCCTCACCCCTCCATCCCACCAATCCCACCACCCCTTCCTCCCCGACCCCCACCCCCACCACCCCACCTCCCCTTCTTTAATTATTACTGTCTTTTTCCTTAGTGTCCGCTGCCAGTCTGGTTTCCATTTCAGCATATAACGTATCGTCAGAACTGATCAAAACAAGCGTGATGTCTTTCTCTGTGTTTCTTTCTTTCTTTCTGTTCGTTGTTGTGTGTTTTTTTGGTGTTTTTTTTCTCACTCGTTTTGCTTTGCGTGTACTAGACTTTGCAAGTTGCGCAATCTCGAGGTCGCGGTTCTGTCAAAGGCCTTGAAGTTGGGGCTCGGCTTTCATCCGGAGAAAACAAGCGGCGGCACATGACTGTTTTTGACATCTCTTGCTCCTAAAAGAAAGAAAGGAAGGAAGGAAGAAAGAAAAAAAATGCTTTTTTTTGTGTTTGGCGATGATGTACATGCCCCGGCGAGTTGTGTTCCTCTGCGACAGAAGAGACAGGAGAACAGGGAAGAGAGTGGGATGCCGCGGCGCTGAGAGAGAGAGACGGAGAGAGAGAGAGAGAGACAGACAGACAGACAGACAGACAGACAGACAGAGACAGAGGGAGGGAAGGGGGGGGGGAGAGACGATATGGAGAGCGAGGCAGAGACAGAGGGAGGGAAGGAGGGGAGAGATAGACAGAGAGAGACAGAGGGAGAGAAAAAGAGGGGAGAGAGACAGACAGAGAGAGACGGAGGGGAAAGAGGAGAGAGAGACAAACATAGAGACAGACAGACAGATAGAGACAGAGGGAGGGAAGGAGGGGAGAACGAGAGAGAGAGAGAGAGAGAGACAGACAGACAGACAGACAGACAGAGACACAGACAGAACAGACAGACAGAGAAAGAGGGAGTGAAGTGGGGGAGAGAGAGACAGAGGGAGGGAAAGGAACGGGAGAGAGAGAGACAGAGGGAGGGAAATAGGGGAGAGAGGGACAGAGAGAGGCGGAGGGAAGAAGGAGTGGAGATAGACAGACAGACAGACAGGGGACAGACCGAGGGAGGGAAAGAGGACAGACAGAGGGAGGGAAAGAGGACAGAGACAGACAGACAGACAGAGACAGAGGGAGGGAAATAGGGGAGACAGACAGACAGAGGGAGGGAAAGAGGGGGAGTGAGACAGAGAGACGGCAGGGAAGGAGGGGGAGGAGAGACAAACAGATGAGAGAGGGAGGGGAGAGAGAGAGAGACCAGAGACAGACAGACAGGACAGACAGAGACAGAGGGAAAGGAAAGAGGGGAGAGAGACGGAGGGAGGAGGGGAGAGAGACAGAGAGAGAGGGAGACAGACAGACAGACAGAGACAGAGGGAGGGGAAAGAGGGGAGAGAGACAGAGAGAGACGGAGGGAAGGAGGGGAGAGAGACAAAACTGAGAGACAGACAGACAGACAGACAAAGACAGGGGAGGGGAGGAGGAGCGAGAGAGAGCGAGAGAGAGAGAGGGGGGAGGGAGGAGGGAGGGAGTCGGGAGAGGAGGGAAGGAGTCGAGAGAGAGAGAGACAGGACAGAGGGAGGGAAGGGGGAAAGAGAGACAGACAGAGGGAGGAAGGAAGGGAGAGAGAGAGACAGAGACAGAGGGAGGGAAATGCTACTTCCGCTGCTTTTATCTTACCGGCAAGTGCTTGAGGAGAGGAGGACGGAGGAGCAGAGACTTTGAATCAGTAGGAGTGAATGCTTCTGTACTGTCTGTCTGTCTGTCTGTCTGTTCTGTCTCTCTCTCTCTCTCTCTCTCTCTCTCTCTCTCTCCTCTCTCTCTCTCTCTCTCTCTCTCTATTGGTATTGTATTCCAGGCTAACATTCTTTTCACACTGTTTAGATTGTTCGTTGATTTTGAAGTCACATACAGTGTCATCATTTTATTTTTTTTTTGCTGCTTCATCGAGGGCAAGATGTAAAAAAAAGCTGTATTGTGTTTATTCTTTATCCCTCATTAAAAAAGATTCGTTCGTTCGCTTCCCTCGATAAGAGGATCACTTATTCCCATATCTGTGTGTGTTGACTCCTTTCTTCTTTGTAATCTTTACTCTTGTTTGCTGTTTCAATCGGTTCTCTCTCTCTCTCTCTCTCTCTCTCTCCTCTCTCTCTCTCGTCTCTCTCTCTCTCTCTCTCTCTCTCTCTCTCTCTCTCTCTCTCTTCTCCCCCTTTTAAAGTCATCTACGCCTTACCTATAATGGATGAACTTTTTAATGTTATGAAGATATGTGTGTTTGTTAAAAGTTTTGTAAGTCTTAGTCGCTAGTCATACTTAGTCCCTTAACGGGGCAAGGGCCGGATGAAAAAAAAGCATGTGTTGCTTATCTGTTACCCTTGGAAATAAAGATTATCATCATCATCATCATCATCATCTCTCTCTCTCTCTCTCTCTCTCTCTCTCTTTTCTCATCCAGTGCCTTTGCAAACCACCCCCTGCCCTTTTTTCAGTCTCTTCTCCCTCTCTCTCTCTCTAGCTCCCCCCCCCCCCCTCTCCCCCCCCCCCCTCCTCATCACACGCTCCTCTCCATCTCTTCCCCGTTTATCATCCCCCCCCCCTCCCCCCCTCCCACCGCCCACTTCCGTCCTCGATGATCCCATCGTCCCCCCCCCCCCCCCCCCCCCCCCCCCTTCTTACCTCCCTTGACATTTCCCCACTCTTTTCAGATTTCACGAGGAAGAGAGCAGAAACGATTTGCGAGGGAAACATGTCACGCGGCCATCCGTCCAAAGAAGTTGAGTTTCTCAGCGGCCAAATTCTCTTAGGCGTCCGTTCCTCCGCCCCTCGCCCCCCTCCCATTTTCGATCCCTGTCGAGGGGAGGGGGGGGGGGGGGGGGGGGGGCGCGGCGCCAGGGAGTTATTGATGGCCAGCCACCTCGAGTGGGGATCGGGATCCCCAAAGCCATCAACCTCTCTCTCGCACCGATCCACCCCCTTTTTTTTTTTTTTTTATTTTGCCTAAAGCGTGAATATAACGTTTTGGAGTTCTCTCACGCGTCACGCGCGCGCGCGCGCGCGTGTATGTGTGTGTGTGTGTGTGTGTGTGTGTGTGTGTGTGTGTGTGTGTGATGTGGAGTGTGCTGGCTGGGAAGGTATATGTCCTTAAATCTTCATCGATGTGTGTGTGTGTGTGTGTGTGTGTGTGTGTGTGTGTGTGTGTGTGTGAGTGAGAGAGAGAGAGAGAGCCAGAGAGAGCGAGAGAGAGTGAGATAGAGAGTTTGTGTGTGTGTGTGTGTGTGTGTGTGTGTGTGTGTGTGTGTCAGGAGGCAGCTTATAGTTTGCATATATATATATGTATGTATATATATATATATATATATATATATGTATATATATATATATATATGTGTGTGTGTGTGTGTGTGTGTGTGTGTGTTTTTATACATTCGTTGGTTTGTTTGTTTTTTTCAGTCTGTAAGTTTTCATTGTATTTGACTGGTGGTTATTTCATCATGCGTTGCAGTATTTTTCTTTTTTCTCACGTCGCCTGTACAACACTGGACCTGTTTCTTTGAGTGTTCTTGAGTGCTATAGAGGTGTCTTTTCCTTTAGGGTATAAAGTGTTTGAAAGCTCTTTTCAAAGTTCTATGCGGTGTGTGTTTGTCCTTCAAAGAACTCAATGTGTGACGATCGGGGCGTAGTTCGTTGTATATGTTATTATGCTGGTTTGTTTATAAGGAAATACAGATTTGGCATGAAACGCAGACTTCAAGACATTTTGGGCTTGTCTGTCCAGGCATTTTCTGTGTACTGGCCAGCAGTTTATCTCTGTTACTGCACTCTAGCTTTGTCTCTCGAGGCATCGCATATTTAGCACGACTTTTGAGTGCATTAGGTCATTCTAGTCGTTTGTCTCTCAGAGTGCGGTCTGTTTGGTAGCGTTTTCTTCTTGACGTCACTCCGGGGGTGTGTCCTCTAGGGCATTCGGTATTTTGCCAGTGGTTTTTACATTGTCCATAAGAACACGGTGGGTTTATGTCATGGATCATCTGTATTTTGTGACTATTTCGTCTGTTGCTTAGGCCTGTCCTGAAGACCCTGTATGCTTGGCCGATAGTTTATTTGCTAGGGTCTTGTGGGTTCACCCCTCAGGACATTGTATACTTTGCCAGAAGTTTGTCCTTTAGGGTACTCTTGGTTTATCATGGTGAGTAGGCTTATATTCAGATTTTTTTTTCAACATGACTCGTATATTTGTTCGGGCATTGTTGGTTTTCTCCTCCGCGTTATACATTTGGCCAATAGTTTTCCGTTATGGCATTGTAGGTTTTTTTTTTTCCTTGACGCAGTGCATGTCTTGTCATTAACCTGTCCTTAGGGCATTTTGGTTTCGTACCACAAGGCATTGTATATTTGGTCAGTAGATTGTCCATTAGGACATGAATTTTTTTTCACCACAGAACATGATACATTTGACTAATAGTTTGTTTTCAGGGCATTGTGGGGTTTTTTTCCTCTCAGAACATTGTATATTTGGCGAGTAGTTTGACCGTTAGAGCATTGTAGGGATTGTCTTCAGAGCATTATGTATTGGACAAGGAATTCATACGTTTTCCGTCAAGATATTATGAATTTATCTCTCACGGTATTTTCTGTTTGGTCTTGCATTTTCTTAATTACGGTATTCTGAGCTTGTCTCTCAAGGATTTGCATGTTTGACCTGTAATTTGTCCGTTAGGGCATCCTAGGTGTGTCACTCAATGCATTGCAGATTATCATTTTTGGCTAATAGTTCGTCCGTTCGGGCATGCATGGTTTTCCCTCAGGGCCTGTGTATTTTGCCTGTATTTTTTTCTATGAGAGCGTTCTGGGTTTGTATCCCAGAGGTCGTATATTGAGTCAGTATTTTGGTCGTGAGAGCATTCTGAATTTTGCCCCTCAGGGCATAGTATCTCTGACCAGTAGTTTGTCCATGATGTCTAGATGGGTTTGTCTCGCAGAGCGCATTGAGTTTGGCCAGTAATGTGTCAGTTGTGAAGCTAGTCTCTCAGGGATTGTGTGTTTGGCGGGTGTATGTCGGTCAGACAATTCCGGGTGTATTCATCAGGTCGTTGCATATTTAGCCAGCAGTTCGCTGTGCGCTTGTTGTGGCGCTCTGGGTTTGTCCCTCTGGCCTTTGTATGTTTGGACAGTAGTTTGCCCGTTAGGGCTTTCTACGTTTGTTCTCGGTTTTCCGCCTGTAGCCCGTCACCTTGGCCACTTTTGTGTTTTCCATGGCTGCATTGCATACTTATCCAGTAGTTTGTCTGTTTAGGGCGTTCTAAACGTCTCTCAGGGCATGGAGACAAAAGTCTTCATGCGCTTGCCACTTCTGGTCCTTAACATGTAGATAAACCTGATGCTTGTTTTTCTTCCTTTAAATTTGGTTGTAACTTGCTACCATTTTCTTCCTTTAAATTCGGTTGTAACTTGATAACACTCGGTGATGCATTTGTGGCTGAGCATATGCTGACACGTCTTGGATGTCGGTCAGTCAGTCAAGCAGGGAGTGAATATAAACGACAGGCAGCTGATCCCAGCGACTGGTAAGTGTGTTTCGGTGGTCAGCGACAGTACTGAGGCGGCGAATGTTCTTCACCACTTGATTGTGAGCTCTGAGCTGACTTATGGATGGAGGCGTTACTTTCTGGATGTGTGGGGGTGGGGGGTTGGGGGGTTGGGGTGGGGGGGGGGGGGGGGGGGGAGGGGGCTATTAGCGTCCAGTCGGAAACTGCATGGCAACAATAGGCAGAGAGTTGTTTTCAAGCACTCTGAATAGTTTGGACTTGTGTTTTCATCCAGAAATACTTATGGATCAACTCGATCGTAAAAGATACATCCCCGCTTCATTAGGTTCAATGTTGCCTGGAGACCAGGATGGACTCGACTCTGAGAGAGCATTGTTCATGTTGTGCCAGCTTTTCTCAACAGTTTCGATCTCTCAGTGGCCTCATAACAGCTGTCATTTCGTTTCTGAAGATTAGTTTTCTTTTATTTTTGTTCTTAGTCCGGTGAAGTTTAACCCTTACAGTGATGTGCTCCACTTCTTTGTGTTCACCTCCAGAACCACTATCATCTGCACGGAGTGTCGTTTGGAATACCTAGATCCATGCTGATTTCTTGTGGTGGTTGAAGCACGAATGTCCTATGAAATTTCAGAAACTGTTTCTGGCTTTCCTCAATTTACAATGCTTGGAAGTGCAGACACGCACCTGTCCACAAGCACTTTTGGCCAAGCACTTCTGGGTGTGTTTCTACTGTTTTCCTTTCATCGTATTGCCGGTACATTTTGTTGTTGTTGTTGTTGTTGCTGAGACTGTCGGCTTTTTTTGTGTGTGTTTTTCGTTCATGTGTGTGTGTGTGTGTGTGCGCGCGCGCGCGCGCGCGCGACCGTGCGTGTGCGTTGTCACGTTATAAATATTTCCATTCCCTTTGAAGACGTCACGTCTTTGTCCTGTACGAACAGATGCACAAAAGGCGTGCCCTTTCCCGCTTTACCATAATTGGTCCATGCTTCTTAGGTCACCGTGACTTTTTTGTTGTTGGCGCTTTTCGCCCAGCAGCATACCGCAGGCTTGCGACCTGTGGGGTCCCCCCCCCCCCCCCCCCCCCCCCCCCCCCCCCCCCCCGGGCCACTGTCTCTGTTGTATTTTACCTTCATGGCATGGCCAGTATGTCCTTGCCTTTAAGACGTCGCGGGCTTGTCCTTTCTTCCCTTGAAGGTCGTGGCGAGTTTGCCGCGTCCTTCGGGAGAGGAGAGGCTTTGCGGCTCGGGAAAGGTCGACGGCGAAGACACAGAGATGCAGCGAGAAAGTTGGCGAACAAAGAAAACGTGGGAGACAAGCGGGAAGGGAGGGAAGGTGGGCGGGTGGGGTGGGTTGGTTAGGGGGAAAAGGAGACCAGGGATGAAATGTGTCGCGGGTTATTAGACACCGGGAGTCTGGGAAGGCTGAGGAAAGACGAAGGAAGGGGTGGGAGGGAGGGAGGGAGGGAAGGGGGTCAGTGGGGGGGGGGGGGGGGGGAAAGAAAGAAAGTGCCACCATACTGTTGTGATGTCAATTCTGGAAAAGAGAAAAACTGCTGTGAAGGGAAATTCTGGGTAAAGGGAAAAGGGGGGGGGGGAAGAGTTGGGGGGGGGTGGGGGAGGAGGGGTGGGTGGGGGGGGGGGGGGGGGGTTTGTCATGTAAAAACACATAAACTACACAACAAAAAGCAAACAAAAAAAAACCTTGCCGACGTCGCTGAAATGATTTGAATAGAGGTAGGGGTGTAGTAGGCACGTGGACGCTTTCTCTGAACACGGTGCCCCAGACGATCCGACCCAGGCTGTCGTTCTCCCCTCCCTCCCTCCCCCACCCACACCCCCCCTCCCCACCCCACCCACCCACCCATCCCTACAACGCCTACCCCTGCCTCCCCCCCCCCCCCCCCCCCACACACACCCACATCCTCCCACCTACCCACACCAACCCACCCACCACCCCCCCCAAACGCCTGGCCCCTCCCTGGGATCGATTTTTACCCGGCCACAAGGGGAGGAGAGTGGCTATGTTGGTTGGCAGCCGTCTGTGCTAGGGCTGTTTCCATGCTTGCCCGGAATGATGGATGATTGTAGTCGTCGCCCTGCCCCACCCCCCACCCCTATCCGCCCCACCCTCCCCTATACT
>JADBJO010002921.1:399299-401799 GCA_016801955.1 Conus betulinus | reverse complement strand
AATCCTTTAAGTTATGCCATTTACATTCAAACAATGTTATTTTAATCTAAGTATATCATTTAATGTATATTGTGCATTTAAAAAAAAAGATTTAACTTTCTTTTGCATACCTTCACCCTGTGAAATTTAGGTAAAACCTGACCGACCGGCAAATGTGTGCGGAAAAAAAAAAAAGCTAGAACTGAAACTCGGGCACAGCCACTTACTGTGCCCCTTGCTTTACACGACAGCCGTTAAATGTCAAGGAGAATGACAAAAGACTTTCAGAAATAGAAGAATAACTGTAGTTCTCATGTTAAAAAAACACAAAATAGTCCGCTTTTCAGTATTGATTATATCAAAAGCGTTCGACATCTGCGAATTCGTGATACATATTGCAACATTTTCGTCTCAACGTTTCATCGGCTAAAAACACACACACACACACACACACACACACACACACACACACACACTAGATGCTGTCAGAACTAAATATAGCGCTGCGACAAAATGTCTATGCGGCAAACACAAATATCAACAGATCATGTTTTGCATGAGTGCGTGCCGCTCAGGGCATATCGCCATGGTTATCAGGCATGTCGTGACTGATGATGTTTTTTGTCTTTTTTCTGATTCTGATTTTCCGCCTCTGAAGTTATCTCTTGTTTGATCTGTCGTCTTGGAAGGTATTTACTTCAGTGCAGTGTTACGAATTTTACTCAAATGATTGGCAGTCTTTCTGATATGCCCCCCCCCCCCCCCCCCCCCCACACACACACACACACCCCCTCGCTCTATGTTTCTGGGATCTCTGTCTCTCTCTTGCCTGGGCTATATCCCAAGTTTGCCCCGAGAAAACGAGAGACAACTGGGCAAGGTGGGGGTAAGAGACTAAAACGGAATTTTAAGATAAACATAATACATGTACACAAACGGTAAATATTCTTTACAATATGGAAGCTGTTTTACGGAATACCAGATACACAAAGTGAACAAACGGGTAATCCGTGTGGAGCCACACACAACAGGATCAGATATGAAGTTCCTTGGTCTATGGCGGTCCTTCGTGTTTGTCCTTGTCCAGCGTCCAGAGGATTTCCGTTCTCTCGCCATTTGTGTTTTGCCGAGGTCGTCTTCAAGAGAGACTGGCAGGCTTGACCGTCATTTGTTTCATATCAAGATACGCCAGCTCGTGAACCAGAACCCTCCCGTAGCATCTTATCAACTGGCCATTATCATCAACGGAAACCCAACGGGGAGGATGGACGGTTAGCCTGATAGGGGGTGACCCGTCGTAGGCACATAATTATGGGAAATTATGTTGTTGTTGTGTTGTTGTTGTTGTTGATTGTTGGCAATGTCTTGTGTGCGTGTGCATGACTGATAGTTCGAAACTGATCGCGTATCTGTTTTAGCGTTACAACAAACTGCTTGCACTTTGGAAAGCAGGAAAATTAATGATATTATATGACGGTCATGGCTGTTGTGTGTAATTATGATTTTTACGATGAAAAGTACTCGTTCTGCGATGGAAAATCATGCGTTGCAGAAAGCAAGATCACTGACCATGGCAGTCTTCCTCCTTGGTGCGGAATTTCTTTCTTTGTGATGAACACGTTGTCTTTCTTTGTGATGAACATGTTGTCTTTCTTTGTGATAAACATTTTGCCTTTCTTTCTTATGAAGATTTTGTCTTTCTTTTTGTGATGAACATTTTTTTGTGTGAAGATTTTGTCTTTCTTTGTGATGAACATCTGTCTTTCTTTGCGATAAACTTCTTTCTTTGTGATGAACATTTTGTCTTTTGTCTTTGTGATGAAACATTTGTCTTTCTTTGCAATGAAAATTTTGTACTTGTGATGAACATTCGTCTTTCTTTGTCATGAACATTTTGTCTTGTGATGAACATTTTGTCTTTGTGTGGTGAACAGTTGTTTTTCTTTGTGATGAACATTTTGTCTTTCTTGTGATGAACATTTTGCCTTTCTTTGTGATGAACATTCGCCTTTGTGATGAACACTCGTCTTTCTTTGCGATGAACATCTGTCTTTCTTTGTGATGAACATCGTACTTTCTTTGTGGTGAACATTTGTCTTTCTTTGTGATGAACGCTCGTCTTTCTTTCCGATGAACATCTGACTTTCTTTGTGATGAACATTTGTCTTTCTTTGTGATGAACACTGGTCTTTCTTTGTGATGAATATTTTGTCTTTCTTTGTGATGAACATTTTGTCTTCGTTGTGATGAACATTTTGTCTTTCTTTGTGATGAACATCTGTCCGTCTTCGTGATGAATATTTGCCTTCCTTTGTGATGGATATTTGTGTTTCTTTGTGATGAACATTCGTCTTTCTTTGTGATGAACAGTTTGCCTTTCTTTGTGATGAACCATATTGTTTGTCTTTCTTTGTGATGAACACTTTTGTCCTTGTGATGAACATTCGTCTTTCTTTGTGATGAACATTTTGTCCTTTCTGTGTGATGAACATTTTGTCTTTATGACGAACAGCCGTCTTTC
>JADBJO010002921.1:386799-394299 GCA_016801955.1 Conus betulinus | reverse complement strand
AGAGGGGGAGGGAGAGAGAGAGAGGGAGGGAGGGGGAGAGAGAGGGGGAGGGAGAGAGAGAGAGGGGGGGAGGGAGAGAGAGAGAGAGGGAGGGAGGAGAGAGAGAGAGAGAGCGCAGAGTCACGATCACTCACGCATCATTGTCCTCACGCATAACCGACAATTATCAACAGCCCGCTTTGCCCTTCCCCTTCCTCCTGACCTCTTCATGGCCCCCCCCCCCCCCCCCCCCCCCCCCCCCACCTCACAACCCTCTTCGCTCCTGTTCCCCCCCCCCCCCTGCCCCCCTTCTCCATCACTCTGCACACACACACACACACACACACACACACACACACACACACACACACCACACACACACACACACCACACACACACACACACACACACACACACGTACGCACGCACGCACACACGCACGCACATACACACACGCGCGTGTGCGCACACACACTCACTCACTCACACACACACACACACACACACACACAACACACACACACACACACACACACACACCCACCCGTGATGTATCTGTGTTCATACGCACCAAGTCAACGGGGCATACCTCCAGTATTCCTCCTCGCTCATCTTCGGGACATCTGTCCAAGTGGGAAACGAGGAGAGGGGGGGGGGGGGGGGGGGGGGGGGGGGGGGTTATGTTGTCTTAGAAGCATTTATTATTGTTCTTAGGGTCAGACTAACCCAGCGGGCGGTGAGGAAACGGGAAGGGAGGGAGGGGGTGGGTGGTGGATGGATGAGAGGATAAGGAGAGGAAAGGGGAGACAGGGGGAGGAGTGGGTGGTGGGGGTGAACCGTTATTGGTTTGGGCGGCGGTTGTCTGCGCCGAGAGAGGAAGGAATCTTCAGTCAGTCTGAGTCTAATGTCGTGGAATTGCTCTGTCTGTCTGTCTGTCGGTCGGTCGTCTTCCTGCTCCTCTGTCTCCGTCTCTTTCTGTCTGTCTGTCGCTCCTTGTCTCCGGCTCTGTCTGTCGGTCTGTCTGTCTCTCTTGTCTGTCTCTCTTCCGTCTCTCAGTCTCTCTCTGTCTCTCTGGGTCTCTCTCTCTCTCTCTCTCTCTCTCTCTCTCTCTCTCTCTCGCTCTCTCGCTCGCTCGTGTATGTGTGTGTGTGTGTGTGTGTGTGTGTGTGTGTGTGTGTGTGTGTGTGTGTGTCTATCAGACTGTCTGTCTGTCTGTATGTCTATTTGAGAGGGACAGAGAGACAAAGAGAGAGACACAGAGAGATCAGGTGACTGACTAACTGAGAGAGTGAGAGTGTGTGAGAGAATCCGACTTACTGACAGACTAACTGGTTAAGCGGCAGGTTGTGTGTGTGTGTGTGTGTGTGGGGGGGGGGGGGGGGGGGTGATAATGGAAGCGGGACACACTGGCTGACACTGGGCAGACCATGCCTTCGTACCCACTGTTCCATCGATCTCCTCGCTCTCGCATATAAGCCCAGGGAGTCATTAATCCTTGGGGGGAGGGGGGGGGGGGAGGGAGGGAGTGAGGGGGATCAAACGAGGGGTCGACCCTGCCAGATGACGCCTGGCTTATGTCTGAGAGAGAGAGAGAGAGAGAGAGAGGAGAGAGAGAGGGGGGAGATGAGAGAGAGAGAGAGAGAGAGGGAGAGAGAGAAGAGGGTGGGGGATGGGTGGGGGGGGAGGAGAGAGAGATGAGGAGAGTTAGTGAGTGTGTGTGTGTGTGTGTGTGTGTGTGTGTGTGTGTGTGTGTGTGTGTGTGTTGAGTGAGTGAATGAGTGAGGTGAATGAGAGAGAGGGGGGGGAGGGGGAGAGAGAGAGAGAGAGAGAGAGAGAGAGAGAGAGAGAGAGAGAGAGAGAGAGAGAGAGAGAGAGAGATTCGTTTTGAAAGTAATATGTGTTGCAATCAATTTGGATTTTGTGTGAGTCTTTGCATTTCAGTGTTGACTGTCAGTCGACCGTCGGTCAGCCTGAAAATAAACTGGTTAAGTTCAGGCAGGACAAGCGCGCGCAGTGTGCGTGCGTGCGTGCGTGTGTGTGTGTGTGTGTGTGTGTGTGTGTGTGTGTGTGTGTGTGTGTGTGTGTGTGTGTGTGTGTGCGCGCGCGCGTGCGTGTGTGTCTGTGTTTGTACGTGTGCAAGTGCGTGTGTAAACATGTATATGTATGTGAAGTATGGACGGAAACAATAGCAATTCTGGTTGCATGTTAATGCAAAAAGACTGTGTGCCTCTTTCCATTGATTGTTTGCCTGTTTTTGATATGGAAGTGATTGCAACGTAATGTGTAACAAATGCCCCTGTGCATCTATCTATCTGTCTGTATAATATATATATATATATATATATGTGTGTGTGTGTGTGTGTGTGTGTGTGTGTGTGTGGTGTGTGTGTGTGTGTGTGCGTGCGTGCGTGCTCGCGCGCGCGCGCTTACCTGCGTGCGTGTATCTGTCTGTGATTGTGTGTTATGTGCGAGTCTGTGTGTGTGCTTACGCACGCGTGTGTGGTGATTAAGTGAGAGAGAGAGAGAGAGAGAGAGAGAGAGAGAGAGAGAGAGAGAGAGAGAGAGAGCCAAACACACTAGAGAGACACAGAGGCAGACCAACAGACCAGAAGAAGCAAACTTACTCTCACACACACACACACACACACACACACACACACACACACACACACACACACACACACACACACACACACAGGCACTGACAGACAGACAGAGAGACAAACCAGACAAGGCAGATGGACCCCCGTCATCGGCCGGGCCAGTTGACGAAGCCAGAATCTCCCAGAGATCAACTACGCGGAGAGCAGAGCGTTCGAGAAGAACCCCGGCGGACATTCCGTTATCTCCTGCCAAAGGATGTTCACACCGCCCCGGGCCCCCCCACCCCCCACCCCGAACCCTCCCCACCACCACCACTACCCCATTCTCCCTTTATCTCCAAGACCCTCTCACCCCGCCGCCTTCCCTCCTCTTGCGCCATCCCTTCCCCTTCCTGTCCCTTACCCCGCTTGGGCTCCAGACAGAGCCGGTTTGCAGATTGATTGGGGTTCATTTGCATATCACCGCACAGATTGAGTCAGGATGTAGACGGGATGGGAGGGAGGTGGACCTTTGAGACAAAGGCCACGGGACAGGCTCGGACGCAACTCGGCATGACAACAGCAACAGCATCTACACACACGCGTGCATATAGGCGCGCACACACACACACACCACACACACACACACACACACACACACACACACACACACACACACACACTCACTCACTCACTTACTCACTCACTCACTAAACTCAACACACGCACACTCACTAACTCTCCCCATCTCTCTCCTCCCCACCAGCCCTACATCCCCCCTCCTTCTCAGCCTGGCGTCATCTGCCTGTCTGTTGTCTGTCTCTCCCCCATCTCTCTCTCTCTCTTGTCTTAGAGAGATGTAGCATACTTAGGATCACAGCCACACAAAGACAATGACATTCATTCCTCGGTCACAGCCACAAAGATAATGACATTCGTTCCTCGGTCACAGCCACACAAAGATAATGACATTCATTCCTCGGTCACAGCCACAAAGATAATGACATTCATTCCTCGGTCACAGCCACACAAAGGTAATGACATTCATTCATCTCGGTCACAGCCACAAAGATAATGACATTCATTCCTCGGTCACAGCCACACAAAGATAATGACATTCATTCCTCGGTCACAGCCACACAAAGATAATGACATTCATTCCTCGGTCACAGCCACACAAAGATAATGACATTCATTCCTCGGTCACAGCCACACAAAGATAATGACATTCATTCCTCGGTCACAGCCACACAAAGATAATGACATTCATTCCTCGGTCACAGCCACAAAGATAATGACATTCATTCCTCGGTCACAGCCACACAAAGATAATGACATCCATTCCTCGGTCACAGCCACAAAGATAATAATGACATTCATTCCTCGGTCACAGCCACACAAAGATAATGACATTCATTCCTCGGTCACAGGCACACAAAAAGATAATGACATTCGTTCCTCGGTCACAGCCACACACAAAGACAAATGACATTCATTCCTCAGGTTACATTCCTTCCTCGGGTTACTAGTACATCTCCTATGCTTGAGTTGAAGCACTGTCATTAACGCAGTCAGGGACTTCGATTGATCACGTGTCTATCAAGGTCACGGGAAGAGAGTTCCAAACAGGTGGCCCGCAAAGTGCAGAGATAACACTGGATGAATCGATGTACCCGTGTGAAAGTTTTATCATGGAAATTACAACATTTTTTGTTGCTGCTGCTGTTGTTGTTGTTGTTGCCATTTGAGCAAACCCAGACAGAAATGTTGATGTCATGGTGATATGGATGTTGAACATCGACGTCCTTTTTTTAGGATGGTTGTTTGTGTGTTTGTGTGCTGGTAATTCGTTTTCGTTTTGTTTGTTTTTCCGTAGTTGTCAAAGAATCGTCAGCGAGAATAACGTTAGCTGTCTGTCTATGCATAGAGTTAATTCTTTCTATCTCATTATGGCTGATACACTCCAAACAGTAGTTGCGCAGTTAATTTGATGTAAACAGACAGACAGACCAACAAAACCTTCCAGTTGATGTGACATAAAAAAAAGAAAAACAAACAAAGAAAACCTTCCGGGTTATCAGTGTTACTGTGTTTAGTTTATGTATCATACACAAACTTCCAGCCGAGTTGTTCACAAACATGGTTAGGCCTGATTACTGTGTGAAACGTTTAGCCTCTCATAGACATGTTGTCTAGTGAGTTTAGGACCAGATCAGAGAGAGAGAGAGAGAGAGAGAGAGGAGCCGATGAGGGTGGAAGATTGTGAAAAGGGACAGAGACAGAGAGGGGAGAGGGGGGGGGGGTTCCGAAAGATTACATTCTTGGAATCTCAATCGCCCCCTGCTCGTTCTCGCTTCTTTTCCCACTGTACTCTTAGAGAAAGAGAGAGAGACAGACAGAGAGAGAGAGACAGAGACACAGAGAAAGAGAGAAGAGAGACAGAGAGAGAGAAAGAGAGAGATGCTGGTGGGTAGGGAGGGGAAGGTTGGGTGGGGCAGAAGAATGTCAGTCATTTTCGCTGATTCTTTTCCAGTTGCCGTTCCTGTGATCACCTGTCCTCAAAAATGATTGGAACTTCCCCCCCCCCCCCCCCCCCCGGAACATTTTCAGTGGTCTGTTCTGGATTCACCCATGGTGGGAGTGATAGAGAGAGTAGTACGTGCATGTACGAACACGTCAGACAGGAGCAGAGAGACAGGCAGACAGACAGACCGACCGACAGAGAAAGACAGAAAAGGTAGGTGGGGGAAGTAGGAAGGTCCGTTTCCCGCCATACTTCTTGCCAAGTTGCCACACTCTCGGGGCTTCCTGTGAATACTGTTTGAAAGATCCCCAGGTCACAAACACGTTTCGAGCTCCCCCACTCTGAATTCATGGCCAGATAAAAACAGACAGACAGACAGGCAGATAAAGGACGTGGTGAGTGAAGATGTTCGTCATCCAGACTTCCCTCTCCTCATTCCCCTTGACACCGTGCTGCGTCAACAGTGCTCCCCCCTGAACTGTATAATCATCATCGTTCAACCGTCTTTCCGGACACCCGCCATTTTTCCGCTCCTCGCCCATTGCCCATTGAAAGCAGCACGAGACATGTCTCTGACGTCACCGAGAGTGCTCTCCCCTGCTCTGGAGACCCAGTGAAATCAACAGAAATCGTTAGGCCTCCTTGCCGCCCTTTATGTCCCTGCTGCTGTCGGCGATTTGAGAGCCAGAGAGAGGGAGAGAGAGAGAGAGAGACGGCGAGTTCCGTCTAACGTCAGTCATTACTTCTTCGAAAGAGGTTGTGTTTTTACCCGGGCCTCTCAGTCTGTGTGTCTGTCCGCAAGATCACTCAGCAGGAAAAAAAGGAAGAAAAAAAAAGCAAAAGCAAAAAACAAACAAACAAACAACAAACCAAAACAAAACAAAAAAAAAAAACCCCACCTCCTCCGAAACAATCTTAAACCGGTTCTAACGAAATTTAGTGAAGAGGTGGAGTTTGGCTCAAGGAAGAACCCATTACGTTTCCAACGTTTTGATAGTGCATGTTCCAGCGTTTTGATAGTTCATTTTCCAAGAGTTTGATAGTTCGTTTTCCAACGTTTTGATAGTTCATTTTCAAGCGTTGTAACAGTTCATTTTCCAACGTTTTGACAGTTCATTTTCGAACGTTTTGATTGTTCATTTTCCAGCGTTTTTACAGTTCATTTTCCTTCGGTTTGATAGTTCATTTTCCAGCGTTTTGATTGTTCATTTTCCAGCGTTTTAATGGTTCATTTTCCAACGGTTTGATAGTTCATTTTCCAACGTTTTGATATTTCATTTTCCAGCGTTTTGATTGGGCATTTTCCAACGTTTTCATCGGGCATTTTCCAGCGTTTTGATTGGGCATTTTCCAACGTTTCGATTGGGCATTTTCCAACGTTTTCACAGGGCATTTTTTAGCGTTTCCATTGGGCATTTTCCAACGTTCTCATAGGGCATTTTCCAACGTTTTCATGGGGCATTTTCCAACGTTTTCAGAGGGCATTTTCCAACGTTTTGATAGGGCATTTTCCAGCGTTTTGATAGGGCATTTTCCAACGTTTTGACAGTTCATTTTCTAGCGTTGTCGTAAACAATTCTGAAAAAGGTACATGTGTGTGTGTGTGTGTGTGTGTGTGTGTGTGTGTGTGTGTGTGTGTGTGTGTGTGTGTGTGTGATTTGGACAATTCTAGAAAGGCTCTGTGTCGCCGGCTGGTCTTTAACGATAAAAACTTGAAACTTGAACCCGGATCCACTCAGCTAAATATAAAATGCACACAAGAGCGGTTGGAGGGTGTGGGTGAGATCTGAATAAGGGAGGGGGGGGTGGTGACTTTGGCGGAGGTCTGCATTCTCCCGGATGTCCTTCGAGTATAGAATCAATAGCTAGAGAGAGAGAGAGAGGAGAGAGGGGGAGAGAGAGAGAGAGAGAGAGAGAGAGAGAGAGAGAGAGAGAGAGAGAGAGTTCATACAATACATAACTTACATCAACACAACAACAACAAGAACAGAACTAACTTCACTTATTTACAAAATCCCAAATGTATAGAACCCAACTAACGACAAACAAGAGAGAGAGAGAGAGAGAGAGAGAGAGAGAGAGGAGTTCCTTATTTTATGAAAAAGTAACAACAATAACGAACAATCATAATTCATATTTGTATCGTGTAACTTCAGTCTGAAAAGTACACCTTGTACTCGCATTCATTCTTTTTATTCATAACCAAGTAACAACACACTTACTGTGCAACATATCAGTGCACTTGACGAGGGCAACAGTACCCATGCATGAAAACACAGGTCTCTGGACGTGCTTTGAAAACAGATACAGAGGGCAGCTTCCGCAAAGTCGGAGGCAGTGAAGTCCAAAACCTTGGACGCGGCAAAGCTGAAGGAACGGCTCACCGAACGATTTGAGGTTTCGCTGCGTGGGGGT
>JADBJO010002921.1:371799-381799 GCA_016801955.1 Conus betulinus | reverse complement strand
GTACATTGATTTTCTCTCTGGTTTGTTGTCATGCATTCTCTGATTCAACTGTATGTACGCTATTTTTGTAGATTGATTTTCTCTCTGGTTTGTTGTCATGCATTCTCTGATTCAACTGGATGTACGAATGTAGATGATTTTCTCTCTGGTTTGTTGTCATGCATTCTCTGATTCTGCCGAATGTATGCTGTTTTGTATGTAGATTGATTTTCTTCCTGTGTTGTTCTTTCTTCCTTTGTTGTTAGACTATACACGGCCTTTTCCACGCTGGCATCAACCTCAAATTGCTGGTGTTGAATTGGATTACGTCTTCTCCGCCTGCTCCGCTCATTCTTCCTGCTCCAACCTCTCTCTGCTCCTCCTTTCGAAATTCCTCTCTCTCTCTTCTCTCTCTCTTTCGAATCTCTCTCTCTCTCTCTCTCTCTCTCTCTCTCTCTCTCTTCTCTCTCTCTCTCTCTGTCTCTTGTAAATCTCTCTTCTCTCCTCTCTCTCTCTCTCTCTCTCTCCTTCTCTCTCTCTCTCTTTCTCTCTGTTTCCTTGTAAATAGGCTAGTGACCTTATGATTGAATTCCTCTCTACTCCCCCCCCCCCCCCCCCCCCCCCCCCCCCCGAGTATACGCATATCGTTGTAGGAAAACAAGAAATAAAGAAGGAAGGAAAGAAACGCAACAACTTCACTGACTTGATAAACAACGACAGACGTCGGCCAGATACAGAACTTTAGCCAACACAATCATGCGTGGATAACCTATTGAGGTCCAGATTTATTAGGGATTCTGCATTATTTGAATTGCACTTTATTGTCTACGTTCCCTTTCTTTTATGACGTAAATTCAAACAAAACCAAAGCTTGCGTTAATTTCTTGAACAACATACTTACATGCCATCATCAGCTCTTTCCCCCTCGTCACATCCCGTTTCCCCTGAATTTACCCAGCCGTCCCTGCCGAGTGACCTGTGGTGGTGGTGGTGGGATTTTCCACAGTAACTTCACGTAGAGGCTGTTTATGAGCCAGAGATGGAGAAAAAAAAAAAAAACCGACCGCACATATTCTGATCTCAGATGTTGTCACTAAGGATTAGAGGTCAAGTGGGAAATCTGTTCTGATAATGTGCTGATATCCCCTCAAATTTCCACCCCGCCTTCTCTATCCCTTCCCCCTCTCCACACACACACACACATACACACACACACACACGCGCGCGCGCGCGCGCGCGCGCGCGCGCGCTCACACACGCAGCACCAAAAATAGTAACATCCTGTAAAAGGACGATGACCTCGCTCGGAATGTTCTCTCTGATTATGGTCGACGTTTATGACTAAGATGGAGAATTCCGAGCTGTTCCTATTCCTGTCAGATGATGTTATTTTATTATGCACGATTAGAAAAATACCAGTGGCGGCACATCATAAGAGAAGATGTCATTTCAAATCGCCATCCCTCAAAGATATTCATCTTGTCTGTGTTGAAGATTATAGGCGGTTTTTTAAATGGAAAGATAATGAAGTGAAATCAACACAAAAGAATCACTGGTTGGCTCTGTGTGAGTACACTTCGCGTTTGGCTTTCACCACCGTCTCTCTACATCTTAAACGTGTTAACGTCGAATGTGTCAAGCTAGGCGATTCGCCGAATTCTGTAAAATGCCCCACGGTTGGTACCTGATAACACTGCAGTTCACCTGCTGCGCCATCCCAGGTCGAGAGGAAAAGACGAGGGGCAGTGTTACGATGGGGATGCTTTGTGTGTGCGTGTGTGTGTGTGTGTGTGTGTGTGTGTGTGTGTGTGTGTGTTTTTTTTTGTTTTTTTTTTTTTGGGGGGGGGGGGGGAAAAGAGAGAAATCAGCAAGTTCAGGGATGGGTGGGTGGGGATGGTGGTGGTGGGGGGGGGGGGTGTGTGGTGTGTGTGTGTGGGGTGTGGGGTGGGTGTGTTGAGGGGTTAGTGGGGTGATTATGATGGTGGTGGTGGTGGTGTGGTGGTGGTATGTGTATGTGTGGGGGAAGAGGAGTTGGAAAGAGAGGTGGAGGGAACATAAATTGATGCTACCAAAAGTTTAACAGATTCACATAATTGTGCAGTGAAAATAACAATTTAGAGTTACGCTCGGGGAGTCGGGAAGGTGAAGGGGATGAGGGAGAGGGGGGGACGAGGAGGCCTGTCAATGCTGATACCACCAGAACGACAATACACTGTTCAGATAGACAGTGAACGTAGACATGTAAAGTTGCACTCAGAGAACCAGGAAGGGGGATGAAGACGGGTGGAGGAAGGAGGAAGGGGGGGGGGGGGGGAGTGGAGTGACTGTCTCCGCTTAGACCACCAGAACGACAACACTTATTCACAGAGGCAGTGAAAATACTCATTACACCTGCGCGCAGGGAGACGGAAATGTGTGAGAGGGAGTAGAGACGTATTCATACCACCACCAGAATGCCGACACAGTCCAAAGCGGCCATGAAGAAAACCAGTTTCATGTGTTTAGCGTTCAGGAAGGAATGAGGGGTGGGTGGGTGGGGGGTAGCGGGTGGGGCCGGGTAGGAGACTCACCGACCACTGGTTCCACCAGGAAGTCACAGTTGCAGACTGGCAGTGGACACGATGTGTAATGTTTGGCGCTCGGGAAGGGGATGGCGGGAATGGGGGTGGGAGGGGCGAGGCGGGGTGGGAGTGGGGGACGAAATTTGAAATGTCTGATTTGGTGCTTGATCGATGAGATTTTCAGGCATCTCCGTTCGTGTTCTGATTCGTGTGTGTGTGTGTGTGTGTGTGTGTGTGTGTGTGTGTGTGAAGAAAACAGACAGACAAACAGAGGAGGAAGGAAAGGGGGGGGGGGGGGGGGGGGGGGGAGTACGGGGAGAAGAAGAGACCTTATTGCTTCAATAAGGCCCAAGAATCTTATTTTGCCGTCAGATGTATGAAGGATAGTTTATCCGTTTCGAAGTGAAAAATAACGGATTGAAGGGGAGAGAAATTGAAAAGAGGAGAACTGAAATTTTTGCTGTAGGAGTAAAAGAAAAGAAAACCGCGCGTGTTTAGAAAAACGCAGAGAAAAGACAAGAAGGGAGACGGGGGGGAACACTGAGGTTTAGCTTCAATAATGCTCTGTAATTTGAACGAAGAAAAAACGGGGACAAAACAGGGTTGGGCCATACGACAGCCGGAATACTGGCCATTTGGAGGAACCAATCACAGCATGTGCATGGAAGGGGGGGGGGGGGGGGGGGTAATGGCGGGCACAAAACTGTAGTGCTTGCTGACAACATTTGTATTATTTGGTAATGGAAAAAAAATGAAGTGGATTTTAAACGTGGAAAGTATCGGAAAATAAGCTTTTTTTCAGCTGTGTCTTTGTCCCCCCCCCCCCCCCCCCCCCCCCCTCCCCCCCCCCCCCGTCCCCCGTCTCTCCCTGCCTGTCCCCCGTCCTCCTCTCTCTTCTCTCTCACTGTCTCTCTCTCTGTCTCTCTCTCTCTCTCTCTCTCCCCCCCCTTCTTTTCATAGATGTTCATTAACATGCATATCGGCCAGCACGATTCGTCGAATTCTGTTAAACTTTCTCGTTATCACTAACAGAGAGAAACAACGATAACGTCAACAACGAACTAACAGACAGACAAACTAGCAAGCAAACAAACAAAAAAAACAGCAAATTCTACTTGTTGTGTGGCCAAAAGCGACGAAAATGTTACCTTAGCAACCCGACGTCATTAGGAGTGAAACTTCAGCCCAGTGACAAGACCTAGAGGAGATCACAGACCTTCGCCAAGATCGATCGTTTACTTGGTCTGCCCTTTGAGTCCGTTCATAAGTAAAAAAACAAAACCCCGCCAGGCGAAGTAATAAGCATTTACGAACTGAATTAGTTGTGTCCCATGTACTTTTGTTGTTGTTGTTTTTTTTTTCAGTAGGATATGAAAAATGCGAAATGTCAACGTTGTTTATTCACTAGACAGTTTTGATATCCCCTCATATGAAAATGTATTACTCCTTAGCTAGTTATTGATTTGTAAACAGTAGCTTCACAGTGGTCTTGTTCAGTGCGTAATTTGTAATAATCTTGTTGAATTGATACTGGATCATCAAAAACTCTTTTTCCGATCCGGATCAGCACGACGGATCGGCACCAAAAATGAAGCGGGTTCGTCTTTGGGACCTATTCCAGTTCCATCTTTCTGCCAAATTCGGTGAAACTCGGTTCTGTGGTCTTGGCATAATCTAGCTGATGGGCAAACGCAGCAACGGGTACGGGTGGAAAAGTAACGTCCGTGGAGGAGGCGAAAAGGGGAGACGACGATAATGTAAAGAAAGTGCAATTTGCAGGAAGGGACGCCTGCCTTGAGCGGAGATACCCGGGGCAACGCACATTGTTAGCACGCGCTGCTACGGAAAGAACCTGCCGCGCCTATTAGCACGAGCGAGGAACAGAAAGAAGGACATAGGGTATTATCGCCAGTGGCTCGGGAAGAACTGGTAGAGTAGGCGCGACCTCACAAGACCTTGGTTGACGGCTGCATGACCGGTCGTTGGCTCCCGGCCAAGACTTCTGCTGGAGTTTGGGGGGGGGGGGGGGGGGGGGGGGGGGAGGGGAGGGTGGTCAGTGCTGCTGGCTTGACCACGCGAAACAGTGTGTATATGAGAGGAGGTTCGTCCGTCCTTCATCGATCTGTTCTGGCTGGGGCTTGGTCCTTGGATTGGGCCTTAATTCTTCCTGCTGCTGGTTAGGAACAAAAGGAGACAAAAGTGTGTGTACGTCTCTGATCGATAACCGCTGGATTTCCTGAAATAGCGAGCAAGGTGTCCCTCACCTTCTCCTCTTTCTTCCCAGTGCCCGCTACTGTCCTTTCTCGACCAGCGCCCCCCTCACTCTCTCCCTGTCTTTCGCTCTGTTTGTCTCTCTGTTTCTGTCGTTCTGTTTCTCAAGCTTTCCCATCATCCCTCCTTGTAACCCCTGCCACACTACTTCTTCCTCGTCTTCGTCTTCGTCTTCTCTTTCTTTTCTTCTTCTTCTTCTTCTTCTTCTTCTCTCTGTCTGTCTGTCTGTCTCTCTCTCTCTGTTTCTCTCTCTGTCTCTCTCTCTCTCTGTCTCTCTCTCTCTCTCTCCATCCGCCCCATATCTTCTCCCCCCCCCACACACATGTCCTTCCCCCTTTCCTCATCCCCCTTGCCCCCCTCCCCCCCCCCCACCCCCCCCCCCCCCCCCCCCCCCCCCCCCCCCAACCCGTACACCCCTCCCCGCCCCTAGAGGCTGTTTCTGTGCGTGCCATAATTTGCATTCCACTTTTCGTCGAAGTTTTCTCGTGTGCTTTGCGGCGTCGTTTGGATTGCCCTCGTTGGCAGCCCCATTATAGAGGAGAGTTGTGTTTGTTGTTTAAGACGCTATCAGGTCCCCGATGCGCTGTTGACCTGGAAAGGCTGTTGTGACGATGATGATGGTGATGACGGCGGCGACGACGACGACGACGACGGCTCCGATGATGCAATTCTGAATGGGTATAGCGATTGTCAGAATTCGCTCATCTGATATTTGCGTGAGGCGGATCACCATTCTGTGCGAGTTTAATTCGCTCGAAACTTTGTGGGGGAAAAAAAAAAAAGGTTATAAAGACTGAGAGGGTGATAAAAGGAAGCAGAACGCGAGCGCGCGCGCGCTTGCACACACACACACACACACACACACACACACCACACACACACACACACACATGGACACACAAGCACACACACGCACGCACAAGCACAATACACACACACACGCAAACACACACACACACACACACACACACACACACACACACACACACACACAGAGAGAGAGAATGCACTCGTATACAGATTGAGAAGAAAGAGAGAAAAAAAAAAACAAAAAAACCTTTAAACAGAAAAAAAAGTTGAAGTGAAAACACAGAAAACAGAGCACAAAACTAACGCTTATTTAACAATGCAAGACAGTGACGTGAACTTTTGACAAACATGTCTTTCTTCAGACATCACAATCAATACTCCCCACACCATAGTCTGCATGAGAGTGGTACTTCATGGCTGAAGGTAATGTAAGACAGAGATGGCCAGGCTCATATAGGAAGGGTTCACAGAGAGAGAGAGAGAGAGAGGGGGGGGGGGGGGGGGGGAGGGGGAGGGGGGGGGGGGGGTCAGGTGGTAAAATCCTGGAAAAGACTGACAGAGTGTCTAGTCATTTTGTTCCCAGCTCAACTGACCGCGGAGGTCATGCCCATGGTAGAGTAAGACAGACCAGAGAAAAAAAAAGGTTAGCCACTAGAGTAAAATTAGAGAGAGAGAGAGAGAGAGAGAGAGAGAGAGAGAGATGGGCATAGGCAGGAGAGACAGACAGGAACAGGGAGGACAGAAAAATAAAATGGTGGGTATAGTTAGGATAGACAGATGGGTGTGGGAGATAGAAGGATGGGTGTTTGGAGAATAAAAGGTTAGCCACTAGAGTAAAATTAGAGAGACAGACAGAGATTGTTACTCAGACAGACAGACAGACAGAGGTTGTTACTCAGAGGACAGAGAGAGAGAGAGAGAGAGAGAGAGAGAGAGAGAGAGAGGGCATGGGCAGGCAGAGAGACAGACAGGTATAGGAAGGACAGAAAAATAAAATGGTGGGTGTAGTTAGGATAGACAGGTGGGTGTGGGAGATAGAAGGGTGGGTGTTTGGAGAATAAAGAGAGGTGCATAGAGGGAGACTTAGGACAGAGGTTAGTTACTGCAGAGCAGAAAGAAGGGTGGGTGATAGAAATATAGAGAGGTGGACCTAGGGAGGGTAGATAGAGTGGATGATGAAGGGCGGGTATAGAGATAAGGAAGGTAGAGTTGGATACGGGAAAGGGGGAGAGGGAGGTGGATTTGGGGAGGATAGAAATACAGCTAGTTGTAGCGGGAATATAGTGATGGGTATAGTGAGTGTGGATATATGGGTATTGGGAGGGTAGAGAGTGAGGCGGGTACAAGGAAGGTAGAGAGAGAGGTGCGGACACGGAGAGTAGAGAGGGAGGTGAGTATAGGGAGGGTATAGAGAGAGGGGGGGGGGGGGGGCGTGGCCAGCGGGAGAGCAAAGAGAGAGGTGGTCTAAGGGAGGGTAGCGAGACAGGTGAGCACAGGGAGGGGTAGAGAGAGGTGGGCATAGAGAGAGGAGGGGGGGGGGGTACGGGGAGGGCCGAGAGGTGGGTGTGTAGGAAGGTAAAGAAAGAGGTGAACACACGGAGAATCGAGAGAGAGACGGGTACATGGAGGGGAGAGAAAGTTTTGTGTAGGGAGGGGAGGAAGAATGAGATGGGTATGTGGAGAGGAGAGAGAGGAGAGAGGGAGGGGTCGGGGGGGGGGGGGGGGGGGGGGAGGGGGTGAATGGGAGGGTGGAGAACCGACGCTGACCGGTCAGCGCCCCCTAGCGTTCTGACGTTACTGATTATTGGGGTGCTTTACCTCCCCGCACAAAAACCAGCCACCGCTGATTGCTGCTGGAGCCACCGCCGCGCGTTTCCATCTGATCATCCACCCGATTCCGCCCCTCTGGCTGGCCTGCCATCCCTCCCTCTGTCCACTGCACAATGTGATTGATTAATTGTCAGACTCCCCCTGGCTTCCCTGAAAGCCTGGATTACTATGGACAATCGGAGTGGTCCGAAATGGTTTGATCACTCGGTGAAAGTAATAACATGCATATGTCACATGGCCAGAGTTGTCCAAAGTGGTTCGAGGACAGTGTGGAAGGACGCAGACGGTTCATTTTCTCTTTTTTTTTTCTCCATGGGTGGACGGATGCCGTTGACTTGCGAGTACCCATAACTTCATTACGGCGTTACGAAATGGAGGGGAAGTTTTTTGTTCAAAGCTGAGGTCATGAGGTATAAATATGATTTTCCTATGTAAGAATCGGATTGAATGTTTGGCTGTAGGTTGGGTTTAAAAGAGATTTTTAAAATCTCGTTACAACAGCTACACGGCATTACAAGCAGCCGAAAGCTGGGTTTATTTCGGTATATTTAGCAAACAGCTAGGGATCAGGCAGAAAAGTACCATGTTTAATCCAAACTTAAAGCTGATATTGGGCAGGTTACGGGACCTCGAGAGAGACGTTGTGGTCTATAAAATGATGCTGTATCTCGTGCTTCCGTTGATTACAGGGCATTGTACTGAAATATCGTTGTCGTAATTTCGTGTAAAACAATCCCTCGCAAATGTGGCCATACGTTACGTTGTGCCTGATAGAGAATCTAGCGTATGCAGCAGATGTGAACTGGCTTACTATGGAGATATTGGATATATTAAGCACTCTTTGTCTTGAGTACCGGTGTTCTGTTTGCCGTAATGCAAAGTTACCGATTTAGACCGACGCCGTTACAGGTATTCATTCCAATCAGAGTATAATCCATTCTGTCATCCCAAGGAAACCGTTTCCAGCGACACATCCTGATCTCGCTGTCGCACAAGTCTAGCTGTGCTGTACAGCATCTGTAAGCCATGTTGGCAGATTCAAGGGCAGTGTCGTACAAGTCTAGCCAGGCTGTACAGAATCTGTATGCCATGTGGGCAGATTTAAGGGCAGTGTCGTTGGGTGGATGGGCTTGGGAAGGGGCCGAGGAACAATGGGTTATCTGAATGATGGGATGGATGGGGAGACGCCCTCAATCCAGATGGGGACGCTCGCTCGCGCTGTCCCCGCGACTTTCCTGCCATGGTCGTAGCATCGGTTTGGGTCGGCGGTGTCGATCGTGGATCGTGGATCGGTTCACTGACATCCACGGAAGGTATCCAGAAGCCGTGCAGGGTTTCCTTTCCTGGGTTGCTTCAATGCAGATCTCCCTCTGCCGTACCGGTGCCGAGACTGCGACAAGCTAAAACGCGTTTGGTCCAACGAAGGTGCGGCGATGTATGGTGCTTTCTTAGCGAGCGGCGGTTTAGTGCGTACGTTTGAGGTCACGGAAAAGAAGGAGAAGAAAGAGGAGAACAAACTGAACTCTTGAGCTGTGAACGACAACTTTGGTCACCTGGAATTCTTCATGCGCATCAACGTTGTCGATCAAGGCCTGTACAGATTGCTGTATACTCCCGTCGCTGAGACTGACGCGGGAAATTGAATCGTCTGCCTTTTGATTGATGACCTCAGACAGAAGGTCACGCTGCCAACTAATCTCTCTCTCTCTCTCTCTCTGTCTCTCTCCGTTCATTGCCGCCACCGCTGAACAACAAAAGGCTTTCAGTGGGAGGGGGCTGATTGGGCCGGAAGCCTGTGATGACGTAATGGCGCAACAATGGCGCCGCGATCATCAGGAAAATAGCGGAGCTGGGGGGGGGGGGGGGGGGGGGGGGGGGGGGGGGGGGGTGGGGGTGACTGAGGGAGTGTTTTTTTTTTGTGTGTTTTTTTTTTTTATCGCCGACTGACTGGCGTTGGCGGTCGGCGGGTTTGTAAACACGATGGCTGACGGGACGGTGTGGGCCAGAACGTGATGAAGGCCGGCCGCTGGTTCGGGTCGTGTCGGCCTGGGCTGGTCTGGGGCTGCTTCATGAGTCACCACCACCGGGCCGCTTCTACAGCATGTGGGAAACTCGACACTCACTCCCGTTTGGTTTATCCCGCTCTCCCGCCGGCCGGCCTTTGTCTGTCTGTCTGTCTCTGAACATGGTCTCTGTTCTCTCTCTCTCTGTCTGTCTGTCTGTCTCTCTCTCGTCTCTCTCTCTCTCTCTCTCCTCTCTGTCTGTCTGTCTGTCTCATCTTCTCTCCCTCTCTCTCTCTCTCTCTCTCTCCTCTCTCTCTCTCTCTCTCTCTCTCAGTCTCTGAAGTCTCTCAGATGGCTTGCCCCTGTACAGTATCACAGCACGGACAATGGGCATGGTATTATACGAAGGTTGACTGCCAGAACCCAGTATCTCATATGCATATATATATATATATATATATATTATATATATATATAAGGGCCAAGGAGATACTGGGTTCTGGCAGGCATTTTTGGTGTAGGACTAGGGACCATGGGATATAGGTA
>JADBJO010002921.1:364299-366799 GCA_016801955.1 Conus betulinus | reverse complement strand
TGTTTCTCTGGCCAAAATAGCAGCAGTCACCATGAATTTACCCTCCCACACGGCACGTAAGTGTTGAGTGGGTCTCGCAGATTTCAAAAAGACTGATAGCTAGCTGGTGGTTTTGTTTTCTTCTTTCCAACACCCCCCCCCCCCCCCCCTACTTCTTCTTCTTCTTCATCGTCATCATCATCATCATCATCATCTTCTTTCTTCTTCTTCTTTCTTCTTCTTTCTTCTTCATCGTCATCATCATCATCATCTCTTCTTCTTCTCTTCTTCTTCTTCGTCTTCGGCGTCGCCTTCTTCTTCTTCTTCTCTTTTTCTTTTTCTTCTTCAAACCTGGCTTATGGCATTTGATGGCGAAACGATAGTTTGTCTCTCTCTTTGTGTGTGTGTGTGTGTGTGTGTGTGTGTGTGTGTGGTGTGTGTGTGTGTGTGAGGAGAGAGAGAGAGAGAGAGGAGAGAGAGAGAGAGAGAGAGAGAGAGAGAGAGGGCCACAACGTTTTCCAACAGTAGGCATTTTTAATCACCCAGTATGCTGACGCTGATGTGTGTCAGTCATCAGAATTAAAATCAAACCACACACCCACACACACACACACACACACACACACACACACACACACACACACACACATGAATGAAAAAAAAATCAATCCCCAAAACGAAACATATTGAACGAAAAGGCCCATGGCTAAATGGGGATGAATTGGTCATCGATGAATCATGTTTGATCTCCGTTCTATCCAGGTGCATCTACTTGCTACTTGAGTTCGTCTTGGCTTGAGCGGATAATGGGAGACAGAATCTCTGCATCTGCTTGGAATAAGTGAAGCTCGCGCACGCGTGGTGTGTGGGTGTGGTGGGTGTGTGGGTGTGTGTGTGGTGTGTGTGTGTGTGTCTCTCTCCTCTCCCCCCGGTGTGTCCAGTGACGCTCCTCTCGTCTCTTGTACTCTCTCGCGCTCTCACTCTCTCTCTCTCGCTCTCTCTCTCTCCTCTCTCCTCCTTCGCCTCCTCCCCTTCTCCTCTTCTCTCTTCTCCTCCTCCTCTCGCTCTCTCCTCGCCCTCTCTCTCTCCTCGCTCCTCTCCTCTCTCTCTCCTCTTCTCTCTCTCTTCTTCACCTCATCTCCTCTCTCTCTCCTTTTGATGATTGTGGTGTGGGCGGGCTCGTCGGGCCTCATAAACGTAACGTCCGAAGATTCATACTGTCCGCAGTTTTTAGCGACACTCATGAGCCGAAACGGATTTTCCCAAAATGAACAACAGGCAGACAAACTAAAGATCCCCGAAAGAGAGTAAACCGCACTGAAACCCCTGTTTGGAGACTCTTTCAATAATTGGAAACGTTATTGGTGTTGGTAATGGTGTGGTGTAGTTGTTTTTTGTTGTTTCATTGGGGGGGCAGGGGGGGGGAGGGAGTCATACAACCTTTTTTTTGTCCTCAACAGCTTTCCAACGACCAGCTGAAGTATGTCTTACAGACCAGAAAAAGTTTAAAGATTTTTTTTTTTTTTTTTTTTTTTTTTTTTTTTGTTGTGTCCAAGCTCTCGCCGATTTTATAGCCTCGGCTGACACTAGTGATGTGCTTGCCCTTTGAGACGTAAAGCCTTAAAGCACATTGTCGACCTGGTTACTTGTGCGGCGGCTGCAGTACGTGCTTCTTCAGCCAACAACTTCAGCGTGCATTGCTACATCCAGTCGCGATCCCAGTTTTGTTATCCACGTGCTCCCATTCGCGCGTGCTGTGTTTCACGTAACAAACGTATATATCCAAGCGGTGACAGATTTGGCTAAGTTGGCCAAAACGTTGGCATCGCAGGAGAATAGGTGTGAACAGGTCAAAACATGACTATTGTGTTCATCTGTCTTTCTCTTTCCGGATGTAACGATTGGTGTGTTAATCTTATACATAACATTGATCTAAAAAAAAAAAAAAGAAAAAGAAAAAAAAGAAGAAGAAGGTTACTCTGTTTTTGCCTTTCGCAGTCGTTTAAGGTCTGAGTGAGACCAACCGCTGTTCTTGGTTGAGTGTGAGTTGTAGTGTACGGAAGGTATGGAGGGGGATGGGGGGGGGGGGGGGGGGGGGCGGGGGGGGGGGGGTGAAAAGCTTTTTTTCTCTCTCTCTCTCTCTCTCTCTCACACACACACACACACACACACACACACACACATTCTCGTGCACACAAATACATGCATGCACACACAACCCGCGCGCGTGCACACACACACACTCACACCCACACACACACACACTCTCTCTCTCTCTCTCTCTCTCTCTCTCTCTCTCTCTCTCACACACACACACACACACACACACACACACACACACACACACACACAAGACCTACATACACACACACACGCGCGCGCGCGCGCGCGCGCGCGCGCGCGTGTGTGTGTGTGTGTGTGTGTGTGTGTGTTTTCCTACTACATATTTGTTATACAGACGACTGACGTACATGCAGACACAGATAGATAGATAGATAAACAGACAGACAAACAGATAGAT
>JADBJO010002921.1:356799-361799 GCA_016801955.1 Conus betulinus | reverse complement strand
GAGAGAGAGAGAGAGAGAGAATTTGATTAACCACTTGCTGAGGGAGAAACAGACAGATGGAGAAATGTAATGGGAGAGGAATATAGCCATACATCAGGTTCCTTTCCTAGCCCAGTTTCCCATAACCAGACACATTACACTCGGTTTATTCACTTGCGAGGGAATCTGCGTCGTTTGAGATGACCGTGCTATGCGAACAGAGGAACAAGCAGTTCCCACGGTGGGTGAAGTGAGAGAGTGAATGAACGTCTGTCTACAGATTTTGTTGAATGGTTGGTTTGGTTTCAAATCCCCGTTGCGCTGGGTATAGATGTCGCCATCTACGCGCGCGCTTGTGTGTGTGTGTGTGTGTGTGTGTGTGTGTGTGTGTGTGTGTGTGTGTGTGTGTGTGTGTGTGTGTGTGTGTGTGTGTGTGTGTGTGTGTGACAGAAAGAGAGAGAGTGCTTGCGTGTGTGTATGTGTGTTGTGTGTGCGTGTTAGTGTGTGTGTGTGTGTGTGTGTGTGTGTGAGTGAATGTGTGTGCGCGCGCGCGTGTGTGTGTATACATGCGCGCGTTTTAATGTGCTTTCTGAGTAGCTTGCGTGCTTGCATGCATGTAGTAGTCATGTCGAGCGAGAGGAAACAAGTCATCAACAAGAGAGGCTGAGGGAGCAGGGGTGTGGTGGGATGGGGTGGGGAAGAGGGTGAAAGATAACATTTGTAGAGATCCGTACAACGTGAAAGAGACTTACGGGTCGGAGATGGGGGAGGGAGGGGGGTAGTGGGGGCTGGGTGCTGGGTGCTTAAAAACCTCCAAACCCCAGAAGAGTGAAGGCAGTTTGTGGCGGGAAGAGGAGAGAAGAGAGATACGACCTCTGGGGAGAGGGGTGTGTGTGTGTGTGTGTGTGGGGGGGGGGGGGGGGGGGGGGGGGAGAGAGATGGGTGAAGGGGGTCTAAAACCACCTCAACACCATTACCGCTGTGACATTTGTGAGGAGAAGGTTCCGGGGGTATCGCTCGCCCCTCCAACATTAAGCCGTGTCCGCCGCTCGCTAACTTGACAAGCTGCTGCTACTGCACGAGCAAACATGTACTGTAGCCATCTTGAAGGGGTCTGGTTTACAGTGGCCTGCTCTCAGCCTTAACTTCCCTCGCCTTATCGTACGGTTCTACTACAACTTCCGTGGTATGGGGTTTTATGATGAGTCGATAATGGTCTTCTTGGCCGCCTTCTTGAACTTTTTCTTCGTCTTCCTCCTCCCCCTCCTCCTCCTCCTCCTCCTCTCCTCCTTCTTCTTCTTCTTCTTTCTCTTCTTCTTCTTCTTCTCCCTTTTCCATTTTCTTCTTCTTCTTCTCTTCTTCTTCTCCTCCTCCTCCTCCTCCTCTTCTTCTTCTTCTTCTTCTCCTCCTCCTCCTCCTCCTCCTCCTCCCTCCTTTCCCCTTCTTCTTCTTCTTCTAGATCCTTCTTCCCCCAGGGACTGTGACACCCAGCGCTCACTCGTTTCCCTCATAGTAGAATTGTACAATAATGACTGCTTGCAGGCTTCTTGCCCTCGCTGACTCTGTGTGTGTGTGTGTGAGTGAGTGAGTGCGTGTGTGTGTGAGTGAGTGAGTGAGTGCTTGTAACCGTTTGCCTGAGTTGTGCGCATTTTTCCCCTAACCCTACACCCGGTGCTTTTGAGTTTATGGAGTGGAGATGTTTTTAGGGCGCACGTGTTATTCTGGTCTTCCTAGATTTTACAGATTGGTGATCTTTGTCGCACTTATCTTTGTCGTCTCTTTTTCCACAGACTGGCGATCTTTCACACTCATGTTTATTCTGGTCTCTTTAAATTTTACAAACTGATTATGCGCAAGGTTTGTTTCATTCCAATTCTGTTTGCTTTTATAGATTGGTGATCTGTAGCACGCGTATTATTTTGGTCTCTTTGCTTGAATGGATCGGGGATATTAATTGGTCTTTCGGATTCGTGATCGTCAACGGTAGTGTTATTTGGGCCTCACTGATTTTATGGATTGGATATCTTTAACGCACATTATTGTTTCGTTCTCTTCCAGTACCTGTGTCTGTGCACGTGAGGATCTGCGCCTCGATAAGATGTACTGACCCAGGAGATTAAAGGTCGGGGGGGGGGGGGGGGGGGGGGTATGCATGTGTAGGGAGGGAAGGGATCCAAAAGAGGCAAGGACGTGTGTGTGTGTGTGTGTGTGCGTGTGTGTGTGTGTGTGTGTGGGGGGGGGGGGTCCATTGATCAAACAGATGCTGCCGGGATTTCAACCACGCGTCTTATGGATGGACTTCGACGTTTGCTCCATGAAGAACGATAAACGGTGTATGAATGCGCGCCGCCGCCCTCCCTCACCCACTCCCACCCCCTTTTCTTTTTTCTCCCCACCACCTGTAGGAAGGCACAGCCGTGTGTATAGTGCGAAGTGGCGCAAACAGGAGGGTCCCCTTTGGAACATGAGCCCAGCTCTGATCACTTGGCTGTAATCATCCCGTCATTCTTCAGTGTGTTCCGCGACCTGAAAAACAACAACAACGAAAACAAACAAACAACACACACACACACACACACACACACACACACACACACACACATGATACGACACGACACGACACGACACGACACGACACAAACACACAACACAACAACACAACAACGCAACACAACAACACCACCACACACACTCTCCTCAACAAAGAAAAAAGAATGTTACTTTCCTTTTCCTATGTATTGCTTGGTGTGATTTCTAGCAAAGATAGTACGCCCTACGCTTCTAGTCATGACGAGTTTCATAGTCATGCAGTGAGTGTAGAGATTGCGCTTGTGAACAGATTTTGCCAGCTAGCTCTACCCCTCGTGTGTGAACGAGTATCGACAAACGGTACCAGCAATAAGAACCAGATCTTCCCGCCTCTCTCTCTCTCTCTCTCTCTCTCTCTCTCTCTCTCCAATGGAATCATTGTAGGATAATCTTTCCGTAGACACAACAAACCGAAATCCCATATACAGCAGGCTATTAGCGCGCGTAAAAAGAACGTACGGCAACAAGACAGTTATCCATGAGAAAAATTCTGCAGGGAAATCAGATAGCCCGGGCAAACAAAACTGTTTGATGCTGGTTGGTGAGATTAACGTCCGTTTAGCCTGAGGTTCTTAATTAATGACACATAGTTCCCGGACCGAAAGCTGAAGGGGGGGGGGGGGGGGGGGGGCGCAGTATACCTGTTGACAGAATGTATGTGCAGGAACACCTGTTTATAAGAATGTGATGTGAATGCAGAACCAAAGCGAACTACAGAACACGAATCAATCGTTTCCCCCATTAACTGTGTGGCCGCCATGTTGTGGTCGATTCTCCAGACAATACTGCTGCACCAGGCAAGGGAAAGAAGAAAGGAAGAAGGAGAAAGAAAGAATAAAGGGTGGAGGGGGTGGGTGGTGGGACTGAATGTGGCAGTCCGTTGAGGAGACGTAAACAATAGAGCTGGCAGAACGATGGATACAGCTTGAGAAGAAAAGGGGGGGGGGGGGGGGGGGGGGGGGGGGGGGGGGAGAGATAATGGGGGGGGGGGGGGGGGGAGTAGGGAGTGGGGGGCGAGAGGTATTGGGGCTTGGGAGTGCATAATCTGCTCAGTGTCTTCGAAATTTGCTGTCGACATATTTCTGTGGCGATTTAGTGTAATGTGGTTGCCGAAGGGGTGGAAGAGAGAGGAAGGTGAAGGGGAGGTGTCCGTGCGCGCGCGCATGGTTTTTTTTTTGTTGTTGTTGTTTGTTTTTTGTTGTTTTTTTTTTTTTTCGGAACGCGGTCTTAAAGGCTTTTTTCCCCCTTTTTTTTCGGACTGGCGCCAGGGAGATTTACCCCGGCCTTACCCTTATCCACGCCTGTGTAATTTAGATGGGGATGACGCCATTATTCCGAGGGACAGGGATTCCGCCTGCGTTTTGCATTTAACTTAACCCAGCAACGACGCATGTGGCCGATTTGCAACTCAGATTATAGGAATTAGAACACAGACGTGCTTTGAAAGAAGTGCACTGGGTGATGTAACCAGAGAGAATCAGATCACCCCCTCCCCCCACCCCCCTCTTCCCGTCCTCCCCGCCCCCTCCACTTCCCCCCACTCTCCCGTGACAGTCTGCCTTGGGCTATGGGAGTATGGTGACGTAAAAAAAAAAAAATATATATATATATAAAAAAAAAAAAAGATGGTAAAAGGAAGTTTTAAAATCAACAGGTCTGTTTCGAGCGCTTGCTCTCCTCAGGATGGTTTTGGGTCGCCTACTGCCGGTGTCATATGGCCCGATGTCGCTGTTTGCATGTGCGGATTGGCTGCACGTGTTGTTCGGTTTTCAGGCTGTTTACAGTTCAGGGTGCGTTTGCTGACAACGATTTCCATTTGTGCCTGCAGTTGTTTCTACTTTAGTAAATGGAAATCGTTGTCAGCAAACGCACCCTGAACTGTAAACAGCCTGAAAACCGAACAACACGTGCAGCCAATCCGCACATGCAAACAGCGACATCGGGCCATATAACACCGGCAGTAGGCGACCCAAAAACCATCCTGAGGAGAGCGAGCGCTCGAAACAGACCTGTTGATTTTAAAACTTCCTTTTACCATCCTATTTTTAATAGATGTTGCTCCCCAAGGGGTTGAGCACTTTATGAATTTTATTAGGCATTTTAGTGGTATTTTTGATATATATATATATATTATTATATATATGTGTGTGTGTGTGTGTATTGGGGGCTGGAATAGCTCAGTTGGTAGAGCGCCGGACTCGTAATCTAGGTGATCCTGGGGTTGCGCGTCGAATCTCCCCCGGACCGTTTCGGTACAGGGGGGATTTTTCCCTTGGAGTTAACATTGGCTCTGACTCCATTTCCCATACAGTCCTTCGAATGAGACTGTAAACCGAGGCTCGTGTGTGAACGCACGCATAACATCTTACACACACAGAAAAATCCCATCACCGACTTTCGGAAGAGTAGGCCAGTTTGGCCGTTGGTATGGA
>JADBJO010002921.1:336799-351799 GCA_016801955.1 Conus betulinus | reverse complement strand
GCTCCGGACTAAGCGATTATTGTCGTCAATAGGAGGCTTGGTATGTGGTGTCCTGCCGAAGCACCACTGAAAGCTTCCGAAGTGACTCGGCAGCAGTGCAGTGTCTCCTCTGGTGGGTTGCCTCATGACGACTTGACGTTGCTCTCTGTGGATTGCCGGTGCCGGGGCTGTGGCGGGACTAGCTTGAGGCTTTAGCAGTGGGCGGGGAACAGAACCTGGATGTGCGGCGTGGTTAATACCACTGAAGAGTCATAGAAGATAGTACAGAACCCCCTCTCCCCCCCCCCCCCCCCCCCCCGCCGCCATTGAATGAATAAGTAAATAAAAATAAATAAATAAAAAGATGAAATGAAAAAGACACCTTCTATGCCGGATAGAGGACGGAGCGCTTATTCGCGCATGGAGTAATGGTGATTATGTAGGGCCTTTGACCTCTGACTGTGCTTGGTAAAATTCGGTGTCCTTAAGTATTCACATTATTGTCTGTTTTGCCCTGGATATTCAAGGCCTTTTTTCTCAAAAACAATAATTAAAACTGAAAAAATGTCAACTGCACATTTAATGATAACATTCACATCTCTGTCTCTATCTCTGTCTGCCTGTGTCTGTATCTGTGTTTCTTTGTCTGTCCGTCTGTCTTTCTGTCTGTCTGTCTCTCTGTCTCTCTCTCTCTCTCTCTCTCTCTCTCTCTCTCTCTCTCTCTCCTCTCTCTCTCTCTCTCTCTCTCTCTCTTCCATCAAATTTTCATTGATGTGACTGCGTTTTCTTATGAGTCAAGTACAAAGCAAATAAACTGGTGAAATTAAAGATGGGAAAAAGGGCGTGCGCAATAAGCTTAGAGTGAGTATTTGCCATGGATAATGGAACATGCCGCATGTAGGCCATTCATTCAGGAGTTTGCATTGAAGTTTTGCCCTCCACGGATTCTCTTTTTCCCGTCGACCAAAGAAGATTCTGTCCCCTTTCAGAAACCGCAGCGCGCAACATAAACAGTTCAAAGACTTCATGAAAGAAAGGTCTGGGTTTGATCTTAGCTGAGCTAGAAAGGAAATGCGCAAACGCGCGCGCGCGCGCAGCGCGCAACACACACACACACACACACACACACACACACACACACACGCGCGCACGCGCTTTTGCGCATGCACACACTCTCTCACACACACACACACACACACACACACACACACACACACACACACACACATCTAACACCAACGAATCGCTGCATAAGGCTGTAAACAAGCAAAGCCACCCAGCGGGCTTCCAGGATGTTGACACAACCTCCCTCCCAGTCAGGCTCCACAGCCACACCCACCGGGGGGTGATACGGCAGACAGGAATAACCCCCATCAGCAGACTGAACCCTGGGAGACTGATACCAACCACCAGGGCGACACCACATTCAGATGGGGCCCGCGGCGCGGAAATGGCTGCTTGATTACGTTAGGAGTCACGGCAGCGCGGGATTCGAACCCGCGACCGCCTGATTGCCAACTCGGTAACTCCCTGGCAGTGAAACAAAGCAGGCACACCTGCTCAGCCTCTGGAGTTCCGGCCTTAATAGTGTCAGGCTTTCTATCATCTATGATACCCCCCCCCCCCCCCCCCCCCCCGCCACCCCCCACTGCTTTCAGTTTAATTCACACATACCCCACCTCCTACTACCCCTTCACCACCCCCCCCCCCCCCCCCCCCCCCCTCACCCTCCTAGCTACCACCGTCTGCCCATCGGCCCATGCCCCCCGTGCTCACTGCTCTGAGGTAGTAGCTTAGTGCGTGTTTCCCTCCCCTACTTCCACTTCTGTCCCCCACCCCACCCCACCCCCTAGAGTGGCTCCCCTTGGTTGTCAACACTAAATCAAGTGCACTTGCCTGACATTCTGATAAGCGAGAGATTGACAAAATTCGGGCAAAAGTGGCAGAGGTGAGAAAGAGGGGGAGGGAGGCGAACTGGGGGAGGTGGGGGGGGGGGGGAGAGGGTCAAGGATGCAGATGGGATGAGTAGGAGGTTAGGGTGTGTGAAGAGAAGAGTAAGGTGGAGGTAGGGGAAGATTGGCAGTTATTTTTTTATGGCAAGTTACGGTTTTTTTTTTGGGGATTCCCGTTAATTGCAGATTCCGGTGTAATGCTTTGCCGCAGAGTGGTGATACAGTTGTGCACATGTTCTTATGGACTGAGAGTGAGAATTATCTGATGATTTTCGGGGGAGGTGAGGGGGGGGGGGGGGGGGGGGGGGGGGGGGGAATAGCTCAGTTGGTAGAACGCCGGACTCGTGATCCTGGGGTTACGGGTTCGAATTTCGGTACAGGGGAATTTTTCCCTCGGAGTTAACATTGGTTCTAACTCCATTCCCCATACAGTCCTTCGACTGAGACCATAAACGGAGGTACATCTTGCACACACGCAAAAAATCCCATCGCCAAATTTCGGAAGAGAACGCCAGTTTGGCCGTTGGTATGGATGACGCGTTTACACATAGCATGCACCTTCCCCGAAGATGAAGTATGGCTGCCTTAATGGCGGGATAAAAAACGGTCATACACACAAACCTCCACTGCCTGTACAGGCAGTGTCCCGCAGGAATATCAGCCTGCATACGCAAAAGAAAGAAAAAAATTCTGATGATTTTCAGTCTCCTCTCTCTCTCTCTCTCTCTCTCTCTCTCTCTCTCTCTCTCTCTCTCTCTTACACACGCACACACACAGCACACACACTCAGACACACATAATCGCATGCCGCGCGCACGTTCACACTCATATTTACGGCCTGTCGGTATTTGTCTCAAACTCGTACTAATCTTGAACATGGCCCCTCGGGAAATCGACATTACCGCCAGCATTACACACACACACACACACACACACACCACACACACACCGCCCCCTCCCTCCCCAACCCCATCATCTTCTGCCTCGCCATGTCCTCAGTAATGTAAAACAGTGAGACCTATACATTAACATTCCATAGGCATTGCCAGGGCGTGGGGAGGTGGCATGGGGGGTGGGGGTGGAGACGGATGGATAAGGGATTGTGCGTGTGACTAACAGATAGCTAGCTGGCTTGCTAGCAAGATAATAGATAGATAGGTAGCTAGCTAGCTAGCTAGCAAGATAATAGAGATATAGGTAGGTTTGTAGATATATATGTCTTGTGTATTGACGTTCTGACTAATCTGGGATAGGGCCTTCCAGGAACCCCCATCAAGGCATCGATTTATCTTGTGGCCTGGCTCTCTTCATCACGGAGTTACAGTGATCGATGCATTCACGATTCACGAGCGCTGTTGTTAACGAGCGGCAACGATGCTATGTTTCGTGTTTGGAATGTCATATAGATCTCGAGCTGGACCTTTCGGAAAATCGACATTGTTGGCCCCCACCTTCGCCCCCCCCCCCCCCCCCCCCCCCCCCCCCCTCCCCCCTCCCGCACACTAGAGCTGTGGTGACCAAGGCATGTACGTTCTACAGGCATTGCTGCGTTTTTTTGAGCTGAAACGAATTTCGTGTGTGTGTGTGTGTGTGTGTGTGTGGTGTGTGTGTTCCCCGAAATTCTTAACGAATGTCGTCGAGGTCCTTTCTGGAAGCACAATAGCGAGATAATATTCACGTGCTCGCTGTAATAGAGGAGAACAGTGGTGTGTGTGTGTGTGTGTGTGTGTGTGTGTGTGTGTGTGTTTTCCCCGAAATTCTTAACGAATGTCGTCTAGTCCTTTCAGGAAAGCGACAGTAACAGCGAGACACTATTCACTTGTTCGCTGTGTTATCAGAGAACAGTGGTGGCGAGGTTCCACGGGCGCTATGCTGTGGGCGTGTCTGTGACAGGGTTTATGTTTGGGGTGTCTAAGTTCGTAGCAGGCAGGACCTTTCGGAAAATCGACACTGTGATCTCGCTTCGGACTGGCTCTGCCCTTTGCATTAGGCCGTGGTGATAGATGGCACATTAACGTTCCACAGGCATTGCTGTGGTGAGATGAGGGTGGGGGGAGTTTGGGGGAAGGGGGGGGGGGCAGGGAATGGGGGAAGGGGAACAATAATTGGTGCCAGAGTGCTTCTGAGCTGATAATTGTTTTCAGCGCTGTTGTCGGCTGTTTCACTGCTGTAGGTCCTGCCCTCTTTGCTGATAACCCACCACCGCCACCACCACCACCGCTACCGCCATCACCACCACCAATCCCTCCTCTCCCCCGTCCCCACCCCCAGACCACTCCCACCCCTCTTTCGTCTAAGTCAGGATACGGATGACGTTTTGATGATGATGATGACGACGACGACGATGATGATGATGACGATGATGATGACGACGATGATGATGATGATGATGATGATGATGATGATGACAGTGATGATGATGATGATGATGATGATGATGACAGTGATGATGATGATGATGATGATGATGATCTTTCACTAATCACAGAAGCTCAGCATCAACCAGTTAGTAGCAGCACCAACAGTAAACGCAGTCCGTTTGTTCGTTTGTTTTTCTACAGTCAATGCAGTCTGTTGTTTATCTATCTATTGTAGCGCGTGGCATATAGTCATCAAAGATCAATATTATATATAATTTGTATATATATTATATATGTATAATTTATATTATATGTAATCATTTTTTTTTCCTTTTTTTCTTTTTTTTTCCCAAGGTCAGTTTTTGAAATGACATCACAGCTTTACTATACTGCCTTCCCCCCCCCCCCCCCTTTCTATCTCTCTCTCTCTCTCTCTCCTCGTCTTCTCTCTCTCTCTCTCTCTCTCTCTCCTCTCGCGCCCTCCTCCTGCCTAAGAATTCTCAGTCTGACAAGTAAGAGAACCCGTGAAGAGAGAGAGAGAGAAGAGAGGAGAGAGAGAGAGAGAGGGTGTAGGGGTCGCGAGTTAATATTGGTACAGACGACTCGATGCAAGTGGTATTGATCGCGAACCGTCAGTAGGTACCATCGCCGACATTTCTTTGCTCTTCTTCACTATTCATGGCTTGCAATGTAAGGGCAGTAGAGAGGGCTGTGCGGGTAAGGTGAGGTTTTTTTTTGTTTTTTTTTTGGGGGGGGGGTACGATGAGGACAGGCAGACGCATAGACGCAAAGAACTTAAATCAAAAGCACGATTCGCAACATACAGAGCAGGCATCTGCTAAAAGAAGAAAAAAGGGCATCTGTAAAAAAAGCATCTGTTAAAAAAACAAACAAACAGGCATCTGTAAAAAAAAAACAAAAAAAAAAAAAAAAAAACCGTTACGGATAAGAGAAACTGCATACACGTATTAGTTTGGTTCATTTCACATTCAGTTATCAGTGTCAGATTTAACTGAAGGAAGTTGAAGACACTCGGCCAGTCAACATCAACATTTTTTTGACCACAGACAGACAGACACACTGATCGACAAGACCGAGACCGACAACATTGTATACACCCACTCCGAGAGGTCAGCGAGCTTTTTTTTTTCTTTCTTTCTTTTTTCATGACAGTTTGTCCAGGGCGGAAACGAATCGTCGCTTCACGCGCCGATAAGCAGGCCAATCAATGACCAGATCTCCCCCCACCCCCCCACCCCCCACCCAGGTGGTGGCTGGCCATTGATGATCGCGCTTGGATCAAGACCGGCAGCAGAGTGCCGATCAGCTGACCACCACCTCCTTCCGGTTGGGCAAGGCCCTTTCCCCCCCCCCCCCCTCCCCCACCCTTCTCTCCTTTTCCCTCTTCACCACCCCCCTCTTACTTGTTTGATTTGCTTTGTTGGAAGGTGCAGAGTGGCATTGGGGTTAATATATACCAGAATTAAGTCTCATACTAAAGTCACACACAGTAGATAAAGAGGCACGATTACTGGATTCTCTCTCTCTCTCTCTCTCTCTCTCTCGTCTCTCTGTGTTGTGTTGTGTGTGTGTGTGTGTCACTGTATTTTGTCATTGTCAATAAAAACCGATTCTGAAGCGTCTCTCTCTCTGTGTCTGTCTGTCTATCTCTCTCAAAGACATCTTTGGTAATGACAATAAAATATCATTGTCAAGTCTCTCTCTCTCACTCTCTCTCTCTCTCTCTCCTCTCTCTCCTCCCTCTCTCTCTCTCTCTCTCAAAGACATCTTTGGTAATGACAATAAAATATCAGTGTCAAGTCTCTCTCTCTCTCTCTCCTCTCCCTCTCCCTCCCTCTCTCTCTCCTCTCTCTCTTGTCTTCGATCTCTCTCTCTCTCTCTTGTTTGGTTCGACATCTAGAAAACTCGCGTGAAGAGTTCAGCTTTGGTTGTGATCTCTATGTAATGCAGTCGCGCAGTTGCCAGTTTTAAATGATGAGGGGGGGGGGGGTGGGGGGGGGGGGGGGGGGGGGGGGGGGGGTGGGGCGCGGGGGGGGGAGGGGGGGGGGTGGGCGTGTGAGTGGTGGTGGGTGTGTGTCGCAGCCTTTGAAACGTCAATCATTGTTCGTATGCTACGTTGGAGTTTGCGCGATTTGTTTGTTTGTTTGTTTTTTTTTTGTTTTTTTTTGTTCCTTTCCTCCCCTTTTTTCTTTTTTTTTTTTTTTTTTTTTTTTTTTAATTTCGAAGGGGTGGTGGGTGGTAGTGGTAAAACATCAAAATAGCAAGAAGAGGTGCGATCCCCAGGATGTGTGTTGTGGCGGGGGGGGGGGGGGGGAGTGGGGGGGGGGGGGGAGGGGGGGGGATTCATAGGGGGGCATTTCCAAACCTTACATTCGATTTGCGAATAGGAGACACTCGCTAAAAATTGAATGGTGAGTGGTATAGGAGAACATGTTATGGTATGGTGATGGGGGGGGGGGGGGGGGGGGGGGGGGGGGTGGGGGGGGTTGGGGAGGGAAGGGGGATAGGATGCATAGCGGGTGCCTTATAATTATGCAAGTGTCTCTGATCTATTTTTGTTTGTGCTTGCATTTTTCTCAATTGCCCTCGTTTCTCTGATCTTTTCTTTGTTTTGTTGTTGCTTTGTATCTGCTTTACTTTGTTTTATGTCATTGCGTCGTTCAAAACCCTAGAATGCGCCTCTCTGTAACACGGACAACCTCCCCTCCTCATGAATTGAGCCGTGCCGTGCCTCTAGGCATTGATGTTGAAGTCCTCTCTCACTCTCTCTCTCTCCCACCTCCTCTCTCCTCCTCTCTCTCTCCTCTCTCTCCACACTCTCTCCCCTCTCTCATCTCTCTCTCTCTCTCCTCTCTCTCTCTCTCTCATCTTTCAAAGCTGAGTGAAGGAAGAACCCGACAAGCAAGCACAAAAGGGGAACTTCATTTACTTTGTGATAAGCTGGGCAGAAATGGAAGGTGGTGGGTGGAGGGGACGGGGGGGGGGGGGGGGAAGGGGGGGCTGACGGGAAGGAGAAGAAGGGGTTGGGGATAGAGTGGTGGGTGGAAGAAGGGGCTGGTTGAAGAACCAGGAGATAAAGTAACGGAAGACCTCTTGGGGAGAGAGAGAGAGAGAGAGAGAGAGAGAGAGAGAGAGAGAGAGAGAGAGAGTTGCAAACTTGCATCCTTTGCCGTCACTCTCTATCTCCTCCCACTCGATCACCAGCGCACGACAGGATCGAAGTTGGTGCCGCTAAAGTCTTTTATTAACTTTCCCCCCTCTGTAGCTGACGATATTACCGTAGCATGAACGAGGTTTTACCTCCGTCCCCTCCCCCTCCCCCCTCCCTCCCCCCTCCACGCCATTATCCACCACCACCACCATCCCAGTCACCCACCACCCCCCACCTACCCCCCCATCCCCTCACCGTCACCACCAACCACCAACCACCCCCATTGATCTCTCCCAGCCCTCGAGTCTCCTTCCTCTTTCGAACGACCTGTTCCCAGAGAGCGACAAAGTGGCTCCGGTTTCATGACCAAATTTTATCAGGATCACGCAAAGACACCGCGAGACGGGCCAATCCGTTATTATTACTCTGAAATTAGGTGCGCTCCCACCCCTCCCTCCCTCTCCCTCCCTCCCTCCCCCCCCCCCCTCCCCACTTACCAATACCTCCATTCCTCTTCCCCTATTTTTCCCCCCATGCTTCCCTCCCCTCCTTCCCCATCTTCCCTCCCCCTTCCAACCCCTACCCCTCCCCCCCCCCCCCCCCCCCCCCCCCTTTTTTGTTTTTTTTTTTTTTTTTTTTTTTTTTTTTTTTTTATTTTGTTTTTTTTTTTTTCGTTTTCTTTTTTAAAACGATGTCTCGGATGTGGCGATGATTCAGAGTTTTTGAGCGGCGTGTAGGGTTCCGAACGAAAGCACAGACACGCGTAAAAAAACCAACTTTTTTTTTTTTTTTTTTTTTCAACTTAAATCTCTTGTGTTTCAGTCAGTCACGGAGATTAAAACCACGGACATGATTAGAACGCGAGCCGTCGCGACGATTATGTTCTGTGCCACCTCCAGTCTGACGGGCCACCCTCCCCCCCCCTCCTCAAGGACCCCGGGAGCCACCCCCCTCCCTCCCCCTCCGCCGCCCCTCCCCTCCGCCCCCCCCCCCCCCCCCCCCCCCCCCCCCCCCCCCCCCCCCCCCCCCCCCAACACGCACAACTTAACTTCATCCTCATTCAATCTCATGATCCGCGTTGGCCGAGCAAAAAACCTTCTTTGGTCTTTGAACAAGTTATCCTACGACGAGGTTTGGGACATTTGTAAACTGAAATGATATCATGCATTGTGATGGAAGTGTGTGTGTGTGTGTGTGTTGTGTCCCCTGGTCCTTCCCATAATTCATGCCTTCTGCCTCATTTCTGTTCTTTCCTGTCCTCCCCTCTCCCCCCTCCTTTTTTTTTTTTTTTTTTTTGTTTTGTTTTGTTTTTTGTTACATTGCTACCTAGAATTAGACCTAGTTTTTGTGGTTGTTGTTGTATGTGTGTGTGTGTGCTTTTTTTTTTTTTAAATCCCCTTAGTATGAGTATTAATACCTTTAGTATCATTACTATTATTAAAAATTGTTGATTTTTTATCATTATTTCTATTTATTTATACCACTATCTTTTTTTTCAATTATTTATCTATCTATTATTTTATATTTGTATTTTTCTGTTTTATTTTTATGTTTTTTTTTTTTTTTTTTTTTTTTTTTATTTTTTTTTTTACCATTTTTTTTACCAATTGTTTTTTAAACAATTTCTTTTTTTTTCTTAATTTATTTATTATGATTATTATAAAAATGTATTTTCTAAATATGTTTCTGTATCATGTTTTTATATACTTTTACCTTCACAAAAATTGTTGGCAGATACTGCTTTAGCGACTATTGCTAGTATTGACATCGCCATCGCCATCGCTACGAAGACTGTTGGCACGGCAACCATGGTGCTTTAAGAACCCTCTAACCCACTCTCCTTTCTCCCCATACTACAACTGCTGTTGCTTTATTATCACTAAAAGTAGTAGTAATCCTGTCTTAATTCATTATTTCAATTTTGTCCTTTATTAGTATTCCTATCAGTAATATAATTATCGTCATTACTACCTTGACTCACACATTATCTCCCTTCTAACAGCCTCGTTTTCACTCAACGCCTGCCTACCGTGCGCTGAAGAGATTTAAGCTAACTGACAAATTCGTTCGTTTTCATTGTCCTGTTTGTTTTTGTCTCTGCCTGAAGAAGACCTATGAGGTCGAAACGCGTCGTGTTTTTGTGTTGTCTCGTCGTTTGCCCACGTTTCTCTGGGCGGTTTCGCTAACATTTATTTAAGATTTGTTTAGATTTCCGCCTGCAGTCGTCTCACTTTTGCAACTACTCCATTGATAGTTAGCCATTCTCGAGCAGTAATTTCCCATGTTCAGGAGAAAAAAAAAAAAAAATGATAGAAATGATCTCGCTGATCGGCTCCTGGATCCGCCGCTTGATCCGGATCTGCACTGCGGATCCGCTCCTAAACTTAATGGGCACGTTCTTAGACCATATCCCGTCTCTCCACCAAGTTTGGTTGAAATCGGTTTCCTGGGTTTTTGCGTTGTCTTGCCGACAGATACACGAACCAACGGACACGGCTGAAACCAGAACTCTCGTGGGCGGAGGTTTGAAATAAGCGTTGCAAAAAGTCAAAGAGATTGACAGAGAAGAGTACTAACGAAGATTTTTCTTAAAGCGGGAGGGGGGGGGGGGGGGGGGGGGGGGGGGGGGGGGTAAAAGCTGGTATTAAAGAAGAAGAAAAAGTGAAACTGTAGCAGGAAAAGAAAAACAGAATTTTTTTTTTTACTCTGTGTGTGTGTGTGTGTGTGTGTGTGTGTGTGTGTGTGTGTGCGGGCGCGCGCGTTGTGTTTTTTTTGTTTGTTTTTTTTGCGGGATGGGTGGGTTAGAAGACATGTTACATACAAACAAAAAGAATTAGCAAAGATTCCCCGTAAACTGCATGCAACAGGGGCAAAAAAAAAAAAAAAAAAAAAAGGAAAATGGAAGAAAGAGAAAGAAAAGAGAAAATTTCGGGAAAAAAATTATAGGAACACCCCATCCTACCCCACCCACCCCCCCCCACCCCCCCCCTCCCCTCTCAACGCGTCCTCTGCGCTTCAGCTACAAATGGAAATGACTTCTTGATTCCCAGTCTGTGGCACTGGGCTCAGTGTCTGTTAATTCGTTTGCGACCATGCTGTCCTTTATCTTATCATCAGTTTTCAGACCACAAAGTCAATGATAGTTATCGACTCTTCAACAGTCCTGTAGAGTGGATGAAGCCAGTATGCCTGGGTTTTTCTTTCTTTTTTCTTTTTTTTTCTTTTTCTCTGTGTGTGTGTGCGAGCGTGCGTGCGTGCGTGTGTGCGTGTGCGTGTGCGTGTGTGTGTCGTGTGTGTGTGTGTGTGTGTGTGTGTCGTGTGTGTGTGTGTGTGTGTGTGTGTGTGTGTGTGTGTGTGTGTGTGTGTGTGTTTCTATCTCTCTGTCTGTCTGTTTTTTTTCGTTTTTTTTGTTCTTGTTGCCTTTTTCCCCTTCGAGTCGTCATGCGGACGGCCACACAAACAAGAGAGGCTGTCAAACAGACAGATAAAGAAACAGGCCTCAAATCTTAACTTTATGGCCGTATCATCTCTTTCATGCGGTATTACTGAGCAGTTTCGAACACACAGCAGTTGTACAACTACAACGTACAAAACCTGAATATGATGAATTTGAGGATTCATTAAAAATAAACGTCGTTAAAGGGTTTTTTTTCCTAGTACTTGTTTTTCACAGCGCGTTTGAACGGAAACTGTGTGTGGGACGAATTAAAGAGAGAGAGAGAGAGAGAGAGGGGGGGGGGATGGGGGGAGGGGCAGAACTAGGAAGAGCTAAACAGTAGAAGAGAGACACTGGGAGAGAGAGAGAGCATTTGAAGGAAGGCGGACATTGTAAACTGCAGGCTTTGTGTCCTCAGACGCACATTACACAATGTGCACGGGGGCACCTGCTTCCATTCAGTTTTAAACCAATCAATACGGCAAGAAACGGCGGTGAAAGTGGAGAGTCACAAACCCATTACAGCGCTTTATTTCGTCATTACGACAGGAACCAAAGTTGCGACATAACGCGGAATCATCTTCAACGACATGTCGCAAGCACGCTCCGAGCGGTAGCATATTTTACAGACCTGCGAACATACTGTTTTTTTTGAGAAAGAAAAAACGCAAATGTGCATCTGAATAGGCGCGCGTGCGCGCGCGCACACACACACACACACACACACACACACACACACACACTCTCTCTCTCTCTCTCTCTCTCTCTCTCATATGCTCGCACGCACGCGACGCGCACGCACACACACGCACATGCGCGCACGCACGCGCGCGCACACACACACACACACACACACACCACGCACACACACACACACACACACACACACCACACACACACACACACACACACACACACACACACACACACACACACACACACACACACACACACACACACACAGCGACGTGTGGTGGTTGCAAACTGTTCAAGACATCAAGAAGTGAAACCATAGGCTTTACGCTTTTGTGCGATTTAATCTCAAGGTTAGCTGGGGGGGGGGGCTAAGAGTAGGGGAGACAAATACTACGACTCATAGTAAGGATACTCGAATGTTTTGACAGAGGAACGCGACTGTCTGTGACGTATAATCGTGGCCGAAGTTAGTGTCACGTTATGTCTCTTTTGCGATATTAAGACAGAAAGCGTTGTAACAGTTTTATGACGGCTTGCACGGGCGCGACTTGGAATAATAGCACGGCTGTTGCACAGTTACGAGTCTTCTGTGCGCTCTTTACTGTTGGTGTGAGGACTTTTGTTGGTTCTTTTCCTTCTTTCAAAGCCCGCGGATCGAAAGAACTACAGCACGGCGAATACTTTGCACACATACTTTATTGGGATTTATAGAGTCAGACTCGCACTCAAATTGTCTGGGGAATATTTCAGGGTCTATAGACACAACATGGCAATGACATAACTTTAAGAATGGGATGGACAAGAATGCTGTGTCTACAACTTTCCTCGAGTGTAGTTGATTCAACTTGGTTGTCGATCGTGTCCTTCAACTTCTCTCTGTTCGCAGTTTGTAGAGATGTCTGATGGTCGTTTTCGAGTCCTCGTAGACGGGTTCTCAGTGGGGAAGGGCGAGGAGGGGAGGGGAGGGGGAAGGTTCATCCAGTTTGAGTTAGGTCATGTGTCTTCTGTCGCTTTCAGTTTCTGTCTGTGTGTGAACCACTTTGGAAGAACTTTGGACAGATCGTGCGAAGTGAAAAGAAAAAGTTGCGCGTTTGGATGGAACAATGGAACTTTTTTTTCTCTCTAAGATCTGCGTCTTTGGGAACTTGCGCACCCATGTGAACTGGACATGACTGGTTCTTTTTTCTTTCCTCTCCCCCCCCCCCCCCCCCCCCCCCCCCCCCCCCCTTTTTTTTCCCCTTTATTGCGGGGCGCTAACCGGACCATGGACAACAGTCACACAGACCCCTTTTTTTCACTTTTTAATTTTTTTTATTCGGAAAATTCATCATTCTCTCTCTCGCTCTTTCTCTCCCCCTAACCCCCCAACCCCTCACCCTAAACCCCCCCCCCCCCCCCTCCGCCCCTACCCCCCCCCCCCCCCTTCTCATACTTAGTGTTTATTTTCTCGATCATATTTAACAGATTGTCGTTACCGTGTGTTCTCCTAGCCCCCCTACCCCCCCCCCCCCCCCCCCCCCCCCCCCCCCCACTCTCAGAGTATATTTTCTCAATCGTGTTTAACAGTTCGTCATTATAGTGTGTGATGACTCTCGCTCCCTCCCTTTCCTCCCCACCCTCCTCCTACCCTCCCCTCCCCATTGCGTTCCGATCGGAGGTGAGAAAGAGCGTGTCGGCTTGTCATTTTCCTTGTATGAAGAAGGATCATATATACATTTTTAAAGATACAATCATGTTCAAACCCAATATACCCACAAGTTTCTCCAATCTTTCAAAGAGAGACAAAAAAAACAAAAACAAAAAAAAAAACGCTGTTGTCAGTTCGCTCTCTCTCTCTCTCTCTCTCTCTCTCTCTCACACACACACAACACACACACACACACACACACACACACACACACAACACACACACCACAACACCACACCTCTCTCTCTCTCTCTCTCTCTCTGTCTCTCTCTCTCTCACACACACACACACACATGCCTCTCTCTCTCTCTCTCTCTCTCTCTCTCTCTCTCTCTCTCCCTCTCTCTCTCTCTCTCCACCGTCCTGTCACCTCCTCCATCACCTGTCCATCCCTGTCGTCCCTCGCCCCCACCCCCACCCCCCTTTCGGTGATGAGAAAGTGCGTGCTGACCTGACCTTCTGTTCTCTCCTCTATCACCCTCCCTCCACCCCCCCCCCCCTCTCTCTCTCTCTCTCTCTCTCTCTCTCTCTCTCTCCGAATTAACTTCCAATGATCTTTTTATTTTTAATCCGTGAAAAACTAAGTTCACACTTGGACAGACGTTCGAATCCAGCAGAGAGAATGGCTACTATCCAACGGCAGACTCTGGCTCTGCTGCTTTCCTCCGCTGCTTTCCTGTCGTTTCCACCAGTTTTCGGGTCCTCTGTGTCTGCGGGTTGGGTGGGCTGTTTGCGGGCCATGAGGGAAAGAGGGGTCGGTTCCACACGGCTGTATCAGTATAGTATAGTAGATTAAGGGGCGGATGGCTGCAAGTCGGTCAACACAGACTTTGTAACCGCACAGTATTCCTAGTTTAGATTGGCACTGCCAAAGCAGCTGGGAAAAGAGGAGGGGGCGGCGGGGGGGGGCGGAGGGGGGGGGGTGATAGGAATGCAGGAAAGGCAAGTAAGGGGTGGCTTGTCTTTTCTTTAGATGCTTATTTCTGGAGCGGTCCCCATAACGCTTTTTTTGACGTGTGTGACACTGTCGACTGTGTCCATGTGCAGGATGACACTGTCGGCTGTTGTCTGTAATGTCCAGCATCTTTTATTCTTCTTCTTCGGCTTCTTCTCTTTTCTTCTTCTCTTTCTTCTTTTACTTCTTCTTCTTCTTCTTCTCTTCTTCAGTGTTCCAGTATCTGGTAGCGTGTGTGAACTCGTTTTAACCTGTTGGGATACTCATACTGTACCCGAGAGTATAGTCAGTTCACTCCGACTTCGTTTGAGTGCAGAAATTTGTGGGAAGAGGTGTGGAAAAAGACAGGTAAAAGATGTGGTAGACAGACAGAAAGGACAGTAGACGACAGACAGTACAGCAAAAGGAGGAGTCAGCCGTTATGACTGAGAGCGAAAGGAAAAAAAGGGGACGTTACTGGCACAGAATGTCCAGAAGGAGGGGAGAGGGACTCACTATTTGTACAAAAGACCCCCGGTATCCCCACAGGGAGGCTGTCCGTATGGCATTATTGGCTGTTGCTGGTCCTGTAACATCTTCACAAGTCCTGTGTGTGACTTATCTGGTACTGTAACATTGTAAGTTGTCCTGTGACTTTGTTGATGGTCTGGTCCTATAAGATTGTCACCTGCGCTGTGACACTGTGGACTAGTCCCATGACACTGACTGTCAGCAGCCCTCTGGATGACACACACCTCTGACTATCTGTAAAACCACTGACTGT
>JADBJO010002921.1:319299-326799 GCA_016801955.1 Conus betulinus | reverse complement strand
AGACTCAAGACAGACATTTCTCAGGTCTAACAGCTCAAAACTGTAAGCAGGCAGGCAGGCAGACTTACAGACAGACAGACAGACAGACAGACCACAGACCAACTTCACAGATCACATTTAATGGCTCAAGCAGGACCACTGCAGAGGCGCCGCCATGGTGAGACGAGACAGGTACATGTACCACCACCAACTACTGACTAGAGACACTCAGATATTCACGACCCGGGCAAACACGGGCCCCGTTCACCGTTCCTCTCCACTCCCGGGGGAAGAAGAAGCGGCTGGGGGGAGGAGTGTGTGTGTGTGTGTGGGGGGGGGGGGGGGGGGGGGGAGAAGAAGAAGGGGAGGGGAAAAGGAGGAGGAGGATAGGAGGAAGAAACACCATGTCTCCCCTCTTCACCCTGTCCCCCCCCCCCCCCCCCACACACACACACACACACCCAACCCACACCCACACCCACACACACCCACATCCCTTCCCCCAGAACTAACTAACTACTCGGGGATGGGAACTGTTTCCAACACTGCGATCGATCTAGCCACCCCAGAGGGCCTGAAGAAACTGTCGCCATAAATAACTAAACCAGCCCCCCCCCCCCCCACCCCTCTCACCCACCCACTCACCCCCGTTCTATCCCCACCCCCCACCCCCACCCCTTCCACCCGTCTCCCTCCCCTGCCACCTTGCCTGTCTTCGAGGGCTTTCAGTTTCTTCCTTTTAGACCCAGTTTTCCTCTTCCAGCCCCCCCCCCCCCCCCCCCCCTTACCTCTGCTCCTTCCTTTGCCTGCACTCTTCCTGTTACCGCGTGCCCATATTGGCCTCTCCTCCCCCCCTCCCTCCACCCCCCCCCCCCCCCTCCCCACCCCGCACTTCTGCGTTCTCCCCATGTAATAGTGATCTGTTTAAACTAGATTCAATATTAAAAGGTGAAGGGGGTAATTGATGTTCCCTTTAAAAAAAAAAAAATCTCTCTTGGACAACGAAAGTGATGAAATTTGCACACAGAGAGAGAGAGAGAGAGAGAGAGAGAGAGAGAGAGAGGGGCAGAAGTGGGTGCTGTGTGTTGCAGAAGTGTGTGGTGTGTGTGTGTGTGTGTGTGTAGTATAGGAAACAGAAACTAGAGATTGTGGAAGCAGAGAGAGGTCGTATATGGATGATTTGGAGGGGAAAAGGGATCAAGAGACGGGGACAAAGAGATAACAAAGAGACACAAAACAGGGTTTCTCTTCTCGACAATGAGCGCAAGCAATCAATGGAGGGGTGGTGGTTGAAAGGGGTAGAGTTGTGTGGGAGAAGGGTGGGAAAGCAGTAATTGTGTTTGTGAGTGTGTGTGTGTGTGTGTGCGTGCGTGCGTGCGTGCGCGCGCGCGCGCGCGCGCGTGTGTGTGTGCGTGTGTGTTGTGTGTGTGTGTGTGTGCGTGTCGCGCGCGCACGCACATGTGTGTGTGTGTATTGTGTGTGTGTGTGTGTGTGTGTGTGTGTGTGTGTGTGTGTGTGTGTGTGTGTGTGAGAGAGAGAGTGTGTGTGTGGTGTTTGTGTGTGTGTGTGTGTGTGTGTGGTGTGTGTACAGAGAGAGACATGAAAATAACCAGGTTTGACGTGTGCACTCTTTCCCCGTCGAAAGCATAGACAGGCTAGAGCACTACCCTATAACTTTCTCCAGGCTCTTCTGTTTGTAGCTGTCGTGAGGAGATCTGGCATGGTCATTTTGGTCCAGTCCTTTATAATTTCGGACCAGCTCTTTCTCTGCCGTCCACGTCTGCGCCCTCCTTCAACGGTACCTTGAAGGATGGTTTTGGAGAGGGTGTTGTGACGAATGACGTGGCCAAACCATGCCATCTTCCGTCGTTGACGGTTGCCAGAAGTGGTTCGTGGGGCCAAACTAGGTTGGTGACCAGATTCCGCACACATAATCATTGGTCTTGTGTTCTTTGTAGGAGATGCGGAGTAGTTTCCTCAGGCACCTGGTCTCAAACGCCTGGGTTCTTCTTTCTGTTTCGGCCATCAGTGTCCATGTCTCGCAGCCATATAACAGGATGGAGACCACTAGTGACTTGTAGAGACATGTATATTACATGAAAAGAACCACAGATGAGGCAGGGCGAGAGGTAGGTAAGTCAATGCGATGAGTGGTAAGCAGCATGAGAGTGGAGATACATGCGATACACTGTTTCTCCTTGAGGAGCTCAACGTTATACCTTCCTTTTTTTGCTGCTTCATTGGTTATTTATTTTAAAAAAAAAAAAAACGTGGTGACAGTTGAATGATAGTTCCATGGTCAGTTCTTGATTTCTGTATCACGCCCAACCCCCATCCTCACCCTGTGGCCAGCGCCACCCACCCACCCTCCTAGGCATGCATCCAGCGGTTTTAGTCTTTAGTTTTTTTACATTTAGGATACTCTTACATCTCTGAGTGTGAAAAGACTGTCCATTACAGCCCCCCCCCCTCCCCTCCCCACTCCACCTCCATCACCTCTACATACACACATGTTTATATGTCATCATCTGAACATTTTGTTTCCCACAAGTAATCGAAGAGAAGCGCGCGCGCACATGCATGCGCGTGCACACACACACACACACACACACACACACACACACACACACACACACACACAACCTCCCTCCCCCTCCCCCCCCCCCCCCCCCCCCCCCCCCCCCCCCCCCCTACTTAGACACCAAATGACACAAACGCGCGGTAACATTGATACAGAAGTATCACTCTTCACTTGCGTAGGATGGCGCTGAGGCACAGGGTTGCGTCCCTGTTATCAATTATTGTCTTAATTTCCAATAGGCCTGATTTAAAAATGTCCGTTGCTGTGTGCGTGTGTGTGTGTGTGTGTGGTGTGTGTGTGTGTGTGTGTGTGTGTGTGTTTGTGTGTGTAAAGTGTAAAGAATGGGGGGGGGGGGGGGGGGGGGGGGTGTGGGGGGGGGTAGGGGGGGGGCGGCGGTTGGTGGGGTGTGTGCCAACTTTGAATTGACTATCAAAACTGGAAACTGATTAGAGCGTTCCCAGCATTCACGCCACCTGCTTCAAGGCCAAAGCACACACTAAACTCTCTCTCCTCTCTCTCTCTCTCTCTCTCTCTCTGTCTCTCTGTCTGTCTGTCTCTCTCTCTCTCTCTCTCTGTCTCTCTCTCTCTCTGTGTCTCTCTCTCTCTCTCTTGTTAAGGGAAAGGGATGGGGTTGAGGGTGTATGTGTGTAAGGGAGGGAGAGGGGTGGGGTAGCTTTAGATTGACTATCAAAACTGGAAACTAATTAGAAGAGTTTCACCTCATTCGCGCCACCTGCGTCAATACCAAAGCACAAACTGCTCTGTCTGTCTGTCTGTCTGTCTGTCTGTCTGTCTCTCTCTCTCTCTCTCTCTCTCTCTCTCTCTCTCTCTCTCTCTCACTTTTCACACACACGTACACACCACACAACACGCACGCACGCACACACACACACACACACACACACACACACACACACACACACACACACCACACACACACACACACACCACATACATACAAACAACACACACACACACACACACACACACACACCACACACACCACACACACACACACACACTCATACACCCTAAGTCTCATATTCAAAATTGTTTGACTTCGGAAACAAAACAAGAAAGTGAAAAAAAAGTCTTACTTCCAAGTTAAAGTGTTTTAATAACTCGAGTTTAAACTGTGTATTTTCCTTGCGGAAAGAAACCGAAGAAGAGTGGAAGGGAGGGAAGGGGGTGGGCGAGAGGGGAGGACGGAATCTTAGGAGTAAAGACTGAAATAAACAAAATACTTTTAAACTTTTTAACGTCACGTAAATACCTCCAACATGGCTGCCACACCCGCCCACGTATCTCTTCGTCTGTCAGGCCTCGCTGTCCACATCCCTCTCTCTCCGTCCTCCGATCTCTTCTGTCCTCTCTCTTCTCTCTGTCTCTGTCTCTCTCTCTGAGTCCTCTCCCTCCCCTCCCCTGACTCTCTCGTTCTCTCTCTTTCTCTTCATCCCTTCTGTTCTTCTGTGCCGATCTCTCCCCTCCCTCCCACCTCCTCCCTCTCCATCTCTCCTCCTCCTCCTCCCTCTCCGTCTCCTCCCCCTCCTCTCTCCTCCTCGTCTCCACATCTCTCGTCCCCGCTACACTCCTCCCCTCTCTCCTCCCATCTCTCCCTCCCCTCATCTCTCTCCCCCTCTCCCCTCCCTTTTCTTCTGTGCCGATCTCTCCTCAATCTCTCTCACTCCCCTCTCCCGTCTCTCTCCCTCCACCTCTCTCTCTTTCTCCTCTCCTCCTCTCTCCCCCCGCTCTCCTCGCACCTCTTCTCTCCCCCCTCTCTCTCTCTCAACTCGTCTCTTTCTCCCTCTCCTCTCTCCCTCTCTCCTCTCCTCTCGCTCCTCTCTCTCTCCCCATCCTTCCTCCTCCATCCTCTCCACTCTCCTCTCCCTCCCCTGCCCTCCTCGTCTCGTACCTCTAACTCCCTCTCACTCCTCCCTCCTCTCACCTCCTCTCCTCCTCTCTCTCTCCGTCTCTCTCCACTCCCTCCTCTCCAATCTCTCCCTCTCCTCCTCTCTCACCCCTTCTCATTCCCTGGCATCTCCTCTCCTCTTCCCCCGCCCTCTCTCCCCCCTCCTCTCCCCTCCACAAAACTCCCTCTCCTCTCTCGCTCCTTCGCTCTCTCTCTCTCCTCACCCCCCTCCTCTCTCTCTCTCCCCTCTCCCCTTCTCCTCTCCTTCTCTCCTCACAAACACTCTCTCTCTCGCTCTGTTCCTTCTGTGCACGCCTCTCTCACCGTCCTCTCTCTCCATCGCCTCTCCTCTCTCTCCTCCTCTCTCTCCTCGTCTCCTCTCTCTCTCTCATCTTCTCTCTCGCTTCCTCCTCTCTCTCTCTTCGCTCTGGCGTCCCACGACAGGGGGGAAAAAAAAGTTTTGCCTCTCAAAGGGCTGGCTGCCCTGGCGACCAAAAAACAGCAGGACAAGTGGAGGATGGAAGCATGCTGAAGTGTGAGGTGGGGTAGGGTGGAGGAGGGTTATCGGGGGAGAGGGGGGGAATAGAAAGGTGGCGGGGGGGGGGGGGGGAGGGAGCGCCAGAAGCCCCTGAAGGACGCGGACATTTCCAGCAAGGAAAAGTTGCAGCAGTTGTGTGTGACAGGGAGAGAGCAAACACCACACACACACACACACACACACCACGCGCGCGCGCGCGCCGCGCACACACACACCCACACACACACACACACACCCACCACACGCACGCACGCACGCACGCACGCACGCACGCACGCACGCATGCACGCACTCACGCACATGCCACACACACACACGGCAAACGCACGCACGCACGCACTGACACACACACACACACACAAACACACACACATGCACATACCACATTGCACCCACGCACGCACGCACGATACACACACCACACCACACACACACGCACGCGCGCGCGCCAGCGCCACTCACGCAAGTCATGCACATCCACATCCACGGACGCACGCCCCCCCCCCCCCCCCCCCACCACACAACACATAACAAACACACGCGCACGCGCGCGCATTCCTGCGTAGGCCGTATATATATATATGCACTACAGCATGCTCCAACGCAGTCAAACATGCACCCTCCACAGACAACAACTCACATCTCCACACACGGAAACAAGTATCTAGGTGTGTGTGTGTGTGTGCGCGCGCGCGCTGCGCACAACGCGCACACACACCACACACACACACACACACACCACCCACACACACGCGCGCGTCGCACACACCAACACACACAACACACCACACACACCCACACGTACGCACGCACCATATATCTCTTCTCTTCTCTCTCTCTCTGTGTTGTGTCTCTCTCCTGCCTTCTTACCCCCCACCCCCCCCCCTGACTATCTTCGTTACCCCCTTCTTCTTAGCCCCCCCCCCCCCCCCCCCCCCCCCCCAGCTCGCACTTTCCTCTGCCAGGGAACCTTCCAGCTCTCCTCCCCGCCTGTCTCCGCCAGCCACCATACCGACCCCCCACCCCCCCCCCCCTCCACCCTTCTTTCTCGCACTTGCTCTGACAGGGGATCATTCCAGACTCTCTCCCAGCATGTCTCTCCAGCCACCCTCTCTCGTCTCTCTCTCTCCCCCGTTATCTCCACCTCTCTCTCATCTCCGGGCTCATCTCGCATCCGTACTCATCATCTCCTCTCTCTCTCTCTCTCTCTCTCTACTCTGGATCTCTCTCTCTCTCTCTCTCTCTCCAGGGTGACCTCTAACCGACCGGTCTTCGAGGGGGAAAAAGGGCAGACCAGGTGACACAGAGTATAACTTGTAATACCTTGAAGCGTGGCAAGGGACAGTACAAGGACAGCGAGAGAGGAGAAGGGGGTGGCCGAGGACCAAGGCACACAGGCGGTGGGTGGGTTTACCAGCGGTCATTCTGCATTTAGCACGTGCACTCCGGCAAACGGCACTAGTCGCCTGCGGGCTAATGGCCAGCAGGGACTTTCAGCCGATGCTCACACAGGCTACCTTCTCTCTCTCTTCTGTCTCTCTAATCTCTCTCTCTCTCTCAAGATGGAACCAGCGGGGCTCTAAGCGCTGTAAATGGTGCCATTAAGAGGAGGAGAGTAAAAGATAGATGAAGAGAGGGTGAGGTGGGGGCGAAGGGAGGGAGGGAGGAGAGAGAAAATCATCTTTGGATGTGTGTGTGTGTGTGTGTGTGTGTGTGTGTGTGTGTGTGTGTGTGTGTGTGTGTGTGATGTGAGTGAGTGAGTGAGTGTGTGCACGCATGTGCGTTGTGCGTGTGTGTGTATTTGTGTGTGTGTGTGTGTGTGTGTGTGTGAGAGAGAGAGAGAGAGGGAGAGAGAGAGAGAGAGAGGAGAGAGAGAATTCCACACATATGTGCCTCCATCGCAACCAGAACACACACACACACTGACTGACTGACTGACTAAAACAATTTACTGTCAAATTAACATAGTGTTGTACTGACCACACACACACACACCACACACACACACACACACACACACAGAGAGAGAGAGAGAGAGAGAGAGAGAGAGAGAGAGAGTATGTAATGATTTGTCTAATATCACGAATAGGGGATAGACGTTAAATGAAAAAACACACACAGATACAGGATATGTATATGTGCGTATGTATATATATATACATGTGTGTATGTGTGTGTGTGTGTGTGTGTGTGTGTGGAGAGAGAGAGAGAGAGAGAGAGAGAGAGAGAGAGAGAGAGAGAGAGAGAGATGTATTTATACATCTTTACAGATAGATAGATTTCAGTTCTTCATATCCCTTTCCTTTGTTCGTCTGTGTCAAAGAAGACGCAGACTGCCTCCGCAGGGTACTCTCCCCTACAGACCTCCACGTCATCAATTAGTGAGAGCTAAAATAGACAGGTCACGCCACCTTTTCTGAATGCGTTCCAATGCCCTCAGAAAACGGCAAGAATGCGAGCGATCAGAGAGAATACCATGCGTTCTGTTTCATT
>JADBJO010002921.1:304299-306799 GCA_016801955.1 Conus betulinus | reverse complement strand
CTGTGCCATCTCTGATTGTGCCAGACCGTCATATCTCAAAAATCTTGATCCCATTCACCATGGCTTTGAATCTTTTTCTGGGGTCTTTCCGCACTACCCCGGGGTAATCTGTTTGCAGAAATTAGGGAACCATCCCTCTCCAACAGTAGTTTCAAACTTTCTCTGAACTGTTGTTTGAACGTCTTCTCTGAACCCCCAAGCCCTTGCTTATGACTGTGTTTTTTACTTGAAATTCCACAAGAAATTTGAAGTGTTCAGTTCCTCTCCTGGAAATTCCTGTTCTTCTCCATGTGACCAGCACAGCCATGGACCTCGGGAGTCGTGTGCAATGTTGTCCACATTTCCCCATGACCCACCTCGGACATTGCTAACTACAGAGAACTGCGTTGATCTTGCCTCTTATCACAAAGACTCCACCAGCTCTCTGGCGTATAAGACGGGGTTTTGTGTGTGTGTGTGTGTGTGTGTGTGTGTGTGTGTGTGTGTGTGTGTGTGTGTGTGTGTGTGTGTGTTTTGGGGGGGGGGGGGGGGGGGGGGCTGAACTTTGTTCTAAATTTCCATCCTTTCAAAATCATTTACTGACGGCTCCAAATTTGAAAAAAGGAGTTGCTTTACATGCTTATCGCTCAACAGCTGTCTCTTACAAATATTGAAAACGCACAGTCCATCAGACAGCTCAATCTACGCTGCTGAGCTCACAGCGGTGGTCCTAGCGTTTCAAATGGTTTATAAATCAAAGAAGAATACTTCCTTATTCTGACAGACTCCCTCCCGTTTTGGCTTTGGAGGCCATTGCTGGCCATATCCTCAAGCCCCCTCAGCCTCAGAGGTGTTGTTAATTGTAAACTTCTTTGAAATCTGACGGTTACAGCATAGTTTTTGCTCGTTCCTCCTGGTCTGTTGGCATTCAAAGTAATGAGCCGGCTGATCAAGTTGCCAAGATGACCGCAAATGAAGAACTGTACAGGGTCTATGTGTTTTTACATCGATGTGAAACTCAAAAAAGTTCAAACGCATGTCAAAGGCAGAGGACTGTGGAACATGCAGTTAGATAACAAACTCTTTCAAATCAATCCAAATTCTGAAGAGGTTTTACCAACCCCCACTGGTGGCAGTGAAGAACAAACAGGTTTGTGCCAGTTACACACAGATTACTCATTTTACATCCATTAATTTCTATCTTCTAAAAACCGTGAAGAAGTTCAGTGGTTCGTTTCCTACCGTACACTCCTTACCATTAGGCATGTTTCTATAAGGTGTTTAGACACTCGGATAACTTTTTGCATCTGATCTTAGACATTAGGAGTAAAGCATTTTAAGCTGAAGTTGAAATGAGGCATGGAATAGTAAACAATAAGCAACTAAGGTAAGTCTTGTACCCATAAGAAAAAACCTAACATAAAGCAATGTTTATTCAAGACTGACATAGCCTTTTAAACTTGAATAAAGTCCGACTATTACAAAGACGAACAATCTGATAGTGGGGGAAAACAAGCGCAGGCGAACAACCCTTCCGTTATCACAGTAATGATTTGGCAAAGATTTGAATGTAAGGCCGGGGGGGGTTTGAAGATGAAGAAATTAAGGAAATATGTTGAAAATATGAAAACTCTTCACCAGCTGCATGAGTGAACCATTGCAATTTCTCTTGGAGGCATATGTATTTGTATTGTTTCCTCCTACGCCTTTATTTGTATTGTCTCCTCTTGGAGGGCATATGTATTTGTATTGTCTCTCCTCCTACGCCTTTATTTGTATTGTCTTCTCCTAGGCCTTTCGTCTGCTCTTTGGAGGCATATGTATTTGTATTGTCTCCTCCTACGCCTTTATTTGTATTGTCTTCTCCTAGGCCTTTCGTCTGCTGGATCGGACTCATCAGGAAGACACGACTGATCGTGTCAATTCTCCTGGCGTCAAATAGAGACACACCACAGTCCATAATACTGTGGTGTTTTCACCACCAAGGGTTCAAAAAAGAATCCAACAGCACCCCCAAGCCGCCATCGGAGGGCAGTAAATGAAACCAAAACAGAAAAGTGGGGAGGCAAAACGTTGCTGAAAATCGAAAGACATTATGCAAACAGTATAAAATGTAGGGGACAATCTTTGAGCCTACGCCTAAGGATCCACCCAAGGATGCAAGGGAGATCAAAAGACAAGCGTAAAGACGGACAAAAACAATAGCCTCGATTTAATCGAAATGAAATTGAAAATAAAATGAGGCAGAGAACAGTAAACAATAAGCAATAAACAAGTAGAGCAAGTCTTGCTCCCATAAGAAAACTAACATAAGTAACTTTTATTCAAAACTGCCACAGCCTTTTATACTTGAATAAAGTCCAACGACTACAAAGACGAACAATCTATTAGTAGGGGGGAAAACAAGCACTGTTTATTGCTTATTGCTTATTTTAAGTTGATTCGGTGTGTTTTGAAAAACCTGGTTCATTGATGTTTTCTTCTCGTTGTTGTTTTCCAGCTAAGTTAACAGCTTTACTCT